>AWOL01S0040197.1:0-14764 GCA_000715115.1 Nicotiana otophora
AAATGCTCTAAAATATTTGAGATCTCAGAACCCCTATCCCCTATATATTATATGGTGCGACAGCTACGGCCTAGGGGAATAACAATAATGCATATTAAATAGTGACTAGATCAACACGGCAGCCTGAGGGAACAATTGAAAGCCGTGTGGGAACGAATCTGTGAGTTAATTATTCAATTGAGATATAAAATTTAGCGTAGGTGAATTGTACCCAATTTATTAAAAGGAAAAAAAAAATCCAGCCTGCATTTTCCTCCTAAAATCATTCAGGTCTGATATTCCCCTTTGATTTTTTACCTAACTCGTTCCGCACTTCAAAGGGAAGCCTTGTGCTCCTAAAAGTTGGCGCCATTTGACTAGAGGTACAAGTTTTAACCGTGAAAATAATTTTTTACAAAAATACAAGATAATATTTTCGGAAAATAAAAACACAAAATTAAAGCCAATTGAGAAGTGTTACACTTGTTGATTTATGTCCCAGCTTAATTTACAATATTTTTACCTACTCGTGTGACCTAACAAATTTTGGACAAAGTCTAGCTAGTTGCTTAATTCAAGTACTCAACCCATTTAGAATAAAAATGTATGGTAAAAAAAAAAAAAAAAATTGAAAACCCTCCCAAGTTTGGCTTTACCCTTATCCATTAATTTAACACAATCAGTGTAATGTAACTAACCTTGTAAGGTGTTCTAAGAATTCCTCCAGAGGGGAAAGGAACAGCTATGGGTCTTTCACTGCAGAAAGCTATTTTCTCTGTAGATATGAATAGAATGCCAGCAATTGGACCCGCTGTTGTGTACAAATAACACTGTGATGCCTTTAGCAATTTCTCTCCTTCGTTTACATTAAACATATGCTTGAATATATTCCTTCTCCCTCCTTCTTTCACTATTTTCAGCTTCCCCTTCACCGTTTCTGAAAATTTAGGCCCCAACTTCACTGCAACACATCAAAATAGGAAAATGTTTTTATCTTTTTCTTAAAGAATGAAAAAAAAGGAATGAATTAAATGTATACACATACCATGCTCGCGAATTCTGTATGCATAACTTCTTGCCTTCTTTCCCAATTTCCTCTTCTGAATAATAATAGCAGAATCATCTTGACCTGCAATTAATACATAAAAAAGTTAACAAAATGATCCTTAATTTAATTTGTTTATTCTTTCTTTAGTTTTCCTGTTTGCAAATTATGAGAATGATTTTGGACATACTTGGAGTAACGCTCGGGGAGTAATTATCAGAAGAAGAAGGACTGTGAAGAGAGCTGAGAGTTTCAGAATCTTGAGAAAAAGAAGAATGCCTTTCTGGTTCAGTAGTTGACGTCCCAAAGGAGAAGCTCATGGCCGAAGAGCTGCCAGAATAATTTTGTTGATCTTCAAATTGGTAATGATTTTCCTTCATGTTTGAGTATTTTTGTGTTCAGAGAATAATGTGAAAGTATTTGAGAAGTAGAATATAAGTGATTTGCATGTGAAAGTAGGAGGAAAGTGGTAAGGAATGAGCATATTTAAATGGCTGGTCGGCCACACAGTACTCAGTGTAGATAAGAATCTTAACTGCCCCACCGTTTAGTTTAGCTCAACTTGGACTATAATAATACTACATCCAGCCAAAAATTAACTCNGGTAAGGAATGAGCATATTTAAATGGCTGGTCGGCCACACAGTACTCAGTGTAGATAAGAATCTTAACTGCCCCCACCGTTTAGTTTAGCTCAACTTGGACTATAATAATACTACATCCAGCCAAAAATTAACTCTAGTTTTTGGAAGATTCTTTTTATTTACTCTTTTTACTTTTTCCAAGTTGGGGCGTCTTCTGAAAATTATACAATTGCTTTACTTAAATCTTATATTAATTACTTAATTTTTCTAACTTTTTTGGTAGAACAAGATAATTGTATTTAATACTAAGTAGTAGCATTACACACCATAGATGTCTCATTGAGATCTATCACACCTACGATTTACAGAAGCATAATAACAACTAATAGTTGTCCCATTGGGATCATTAGACCTAGTAGTAATACTAGCATTAGAGTTACTGGTGTCATATGTATGACGCAAATATTGTATATTCTTTTGACTTACGAACTTTTGTTTACGCCTCAACTATTTCAACCCATATATATATCCTATTAATATTGTAACATTTTCTTTTTTTTTCTTTGTCCTCCTCATGCCTTGCGAACTTTGGAATATAATTATGATTGCTCAAATGTGTACCGGAGGTGAAACTGCATGTCTGCATCTCTGGGAAAAGATAAACAATACACTGATCACATACACACTTCGCTCAATAAACAGTACATATAACATGTGTAACAAGGTTAGGCACTTAATTTGACGTCAATTAATAACTGTAGCATGTAAGGAAAAAAGATCATCTTTTGTTCAAAGAAAAAGCCAAAAAAGAAAGTCGAACGAAAAGGCGAAGAATATATATTGTATATAACATAAATAAAGAACTACACTATCAAGTATCAACATAGTACTAACAGAGATACATATGTCACATCCAAGGAAACAAAAAATTGATAAGACCAGCTGAAATAGTTACGTTAGCAGCCACCAACTTGGAAAATACTAAAATTGTGGAAAATCCTAACACAAAATGCATATCTAAAATTCTAGAAAGACCACAAGATTGACTTGCTTTCTTTCAAATTTCGTCTAATACGCTACCAAATATCCATACTTCAGTCACAGTCGAGCTTTTGTTCTTGTATGGCTTGACGGGCTCACCAGCCATTTTTTCCTTGGCAGCTCTCTACATTAATTAGCATGGCTGCTTTACCACCTAGTTTGAGATTAAGTAACTACTACTTTCTGATGAAAACATAACTAAGTTATAAATAAAAGTGTTTTCTCTAACATAATTTTAATTTTTAGATGAACTCATACACACTTTATACGGTATAAATTTAAGTTTCATCCTCACTAACTATGAAACAATATTTTCACGTTCATGTTTTTCCTTTTTATATATCTTAATTTGCAACCTTGGGGCAAAGGCACAATGGATTCAAGCGTGTGACAATGTGACATAGTTTAATCTCGATCTTCGGGATCATGTTGCTGTTACTTCTCTTGGGGTTTCTTTTTGTTATGTTGGTGCGACAATATAATAAAGTATTTCTTAACTCTCTTTGTCCTGCTAATTAATAGTCAAACTTTGGTCCGAACAACGAATATTATGTTCCTGTCATCACATGCCTGACAAGGTGGGTTGTTCTGATGGTAAGCACCCTCCACTTTCAACCAAGAGGTTGTGAGTTCGAGTCACCCCAAGAGCAAGGTGGGGAGTTCTTGGAGGGAAGGATGCCGAGGGTCTATTGGAAACAGTCTCTCTACCCCAGGGTAGGGGTAAGGTCTGCGTACACACTACCCTCCCCAGACCCCACTAATGGATTATACTGGGTTGTTGTTATTGTTGTTGTTGTTGTTGTTGTTGTTGTCGTCGTCGTCGTCATCACATGCCAAGACCTGTCAAAGAAACACGTTTTTTGGTTCTCATGATCCCTATAAATTAAACGGAAGGTTGTCGGTTGTGATACTAATTAAATAGTCTCTCAATTGTGTTTGACTCGACATGAAATTTTAAAAATAACATGTGTGACTATAAAATCTTTAAAGATAAAATAAAAAGTTTGAAATTAAATTATTTATATATAAGTATGATATTCTTTTTGGGATCAACTAAAAAGAAAAGTATAAAACATAAATTGAAATAGAGGGGATATCATATTTTAAGAGTTATTTCATTAATGGACCAATCACATGTGATATTGATAATAATGTGCGCAAATAACGAATATACCTTTTTACTACGATCTAATGGCCCGTCGATTAGCATTATATTTGAGTATTTAAGTGTTGGATTAATTAAGCAAACAAAAAATAAGATTGAACAAGCTCCGAATTAGCAAGGAGAGATTGAGAGTAAGTTAGGTCCCATTCGTTTTCACGTAATAAAATAAAACTATTATTTGTCTTTTTCGAGTTTTAACTTTTAACTAATTACTCTTCGAGCTTGATTACGTGACACATTTATTCCGCCAAACAAGAATCGCATCCTTGCGACCACCCAATATATTATCTACAAATCTCGAAACTTCTTGAAAGATGGATTAGACAACGATCAAACGACTTACAACGATTTCACACTACTGTTTAGCCATCTAAGTTGACTCTTAAGAGTGTGACACCTCTTTGTCTTTTGCAGACCCATGCAAAGATGATCAAGGGTGTGGTCTACGAGTTACTATTATTTAACGCACTAGTATAATATTTCGTCGATTAGAAATAAATAAATATAGAGAGACGGAATTGAACTTCATGAGTTTGAATTGAAATTTTTCCACAATTCATTCAATTTAATTAATGAGTTAAAAATAAATTATTTATACTTATGTAAGTGAATTTTTAATGTATATATAAAATCTGAGTTAAAGCTAGTTGTATATGGGTGAAACCGGACCTATGAGGTACTCCGATTTCAGATAAGGTGAATCGAGCAAGAGACGTGATGATAAGGAGCCGGAATCGAGGCAAGGGTCTCATCGAGACAGGGTCCGGGGACACGACGCCCGCCTTCGAGAATATCGGGGTCATGACCCCGGGATCGATCCAAATCCCAAAAGACTTCAGAAAACATTATCGAGCAACCGAACACGAATGATAGAGGGCCGTGATATTCGTGACCGGTCGGGTATCACGGCGCAGATCTCGGCACGTATCGGCGGAAATCCGGTGATTGGTTAAACGGAAGGTTTTTTACCTTTTGTGGAATTGTACCTAGGCATTATACTATTATTTTTCTATTATTCAAAGTTCTTACGCTTGTTGATTAGTGTTCCATTACTATAACTCTGGGATCGAAGGCGGATATCTTATTGCAGTTGTTGTCGAGTCAGAGCCATCTTTTTCCCTTGCTTTCGAGTGGTTTGACAATTTATTACATCTTTTATCTGTTCAATCTAGCAATATTTACTATTCGTATTAAATTAATCCACATATCCTTAAAATCACTAACAAATTTAATTATTATCCGTTTTTTTTGGATAAAGACTAATATTATCTCTCAGGCAACAAATGAATGCATCATCTCTTAGGCAATTTAATTCCTTTCAGTTATTTAACAAATGAATGCATCATCTCTTAGGTAAGCAAGAGGTTAAAAGAATATTAAATTAGTATAGTCCACGAGCCGTATTTCTTTGAAGGTTCACCCAGAGAAATTCCAAAAAAAGGGGTCTTATAATTTCGTCTTCGTTTCTTCTTCACGTGTTTGTGGAGTTGATCCAAATTAGTACTTATATACAATAAATAAAAATATAAGCTTCTCGCGTTATAGATCGTTGAATATTTGGGTCAAAATTGTAAGATCCTTGACATAATATGAGAGTGGCGTGTACATTTAGTTTCTGTTCATTTTTTCCTTTTCTAGGTTGTAATATATATTGCTGTAATTAGTTTACTAGCAAGTATTCAGCATTAATCATTGCAAAGGGGCGTCCTAATTTATGTAGATGGTTCTGTAAGACCTACGTACTATGCCTGTAGATATTCTGATAACTGCTTTCGAGGTTGTTCCTATATATGATTATAGAGTTTAAGTTATATACATCGTTAATAAAAATTATTGCCAAAGTTTAATGCATTAAGAATTTTAAAATTCGTAAAAGTTGAATAGAGTAGTACTTTTAACGGGATGATCCCACACATTTGTGACGTACCACCGTAAGGGTAAAATAAATGAAGGATATTGTAGCATTTTTCTGTGACTCCATATTTTTCTATACCAACTTAGCCCTCATCCAAATGATTATAACTCTATACAAAATCCTTGAGAGGAGCGCTTCCTCTTTAATAAGCCTAACAAGACAAGAATTCGAATTTGTAGGAGTCATAATGTGGGTACCGATTGAGAAAAAAATAAAACTTTGGAGAAAGTTAAGTTAAGCATGCAACTTAACACATTGTTTTCTACGTACTATAGTGATGTTAATTGTGATGACAACCTTTTGGGCAGAATTAAGGGACCATATAACCTTGATAATGCTCAGATGAAAAATTAGTTCGTGTCCAAAAAGATAGCTTTACATAATAGAACATGCATTTGCATTCTCATCGCTAAACATGGTATATAACATACTATCTCCAGTAAATTCAAGAATCAAAGTATCTGCAACTTGTCTTGGACTAATTGCTTCCAATGATGACAAATCTCCTTCTTTCTCTTCACCCTTCTTCTTATTGTCTTCTTTTTTAGTCACCATTTCAACTCTCTTTCCAGTTTTCTTCTTTAGTTTCTTCAACACTTTATCTGCATTTATTCGGCCCTTCACTATCACCTTCTGTTTGTTCATATCCGTCATGAATTCTTCAATCCCTAATATTGTTTGAAGGAAAAAAAATAACAGCAAAGTATCATAATTAATTAAAATCGTTCATAATACAAAAATAATTTAATTTTTTTTTTCGAGGAGGCTCTACCTTTGATTTTGGAAATGGCTTTGGCGACTTGTTTTTCACATCCCTCGCAATACATTGAAATTTTAAATTCTACTTCCACAACCTGTACCAATCACGACAATTAATAAAATCTCACAGTTTTCTCTACTTGAAAATAAATTCTATATCTACACAAACAAACAAAAAAAGAATAATCTTAGAGTATCACTTTTGGTGTTACTTTGTCTTGTTCCTTTTTCTTCTTGTTTGCCATTGGAAGTGATGGAACATTGAGACATTTGAAAATCCAAAAGTTGGTTAATTGCAGTTATGCTATTTATAGCAACGACCGAAAAGTCGCGCCCGATTGGGCTTTAGATAATGATTGGTTTTTCATCGTCTTTCCTTTAACCTTTATTTATTTATTTTTCCAAATATTGGTGGCTTTTTTTAAGACATTTAGTACAGTAAGAAAGACGTTAAACACTTGGAATAAAGTTTAAATTGCAATTAGTTAACCAAGATGCCCATAAACGTGCCATTATCCTTCAAATCGAACTTTTAGAATTTTATTAGACTTTTAGGATTTGCATTTTGCTCAGGCTAAACGGCTAAACGACTTTTAGGATTTGCATTCTTTCTACTATCAGGTTGGTTTTTTTTTTTCAGCAGTGGCTTTATAACTTTCTCATTGTGATGAAAAACAATAAGGTTTCTCATTGTTAACTTGAATCAACAGTGTGTACTGAAGCACAAGTAGAAAATCCTCTTGTGTGATTTGTTGCCTCCAATTTTTAATTTCTTCAGATTTATTCTCTCTTTAAAAAAACAACCATTCTAACAAGATTAAATGAGTTGTACTAGATTTATTTCCCTTGCTGTACCTCTACTAATCCAAAGAAGTGAAAGAAGAGTCACTATTACATGGAGTTGGAGAAGGCACCGGGGCATATACTTCTCTTATACACTCGCGTATCAAATTATATTGACTAACCAACCAACCATACCCCGTGTTCCAATCTCAGGCAATATGTACATCTGACAAATATAATTTACTACTTCTGATAATTCTAACAAACAGTTTTTTTGTTTACTTTTTCTCTGATAAGCAAATAATTATCCATTGTACAAAAAGTCAGAACTGAAACTGACCTAGGATACCTATTTTACAATAACTTCTTTGTGGGCTTTATATGACAGTATCACATTCCACACTAAAGCGATGAAGTTAGCAGCAAGGACCTGCAACAACAGGAGAGAGAATAGAACAGTCAGGTTGGTTAGAGCAGTATACGAACATGTAAATAAATCTGAACACAAGAAATAAACTACACGTAAATACTAGTAATCGCAAACAGATATTTGGTTCCGATTAGAGAATTAAAGGCTGTAAAAGCATGACTACAACTTATATGCATGCTTAGCATGTGAATGTATCACAATAATGATCGACAAAGAGGGTCAGGTGTCGAGTTCTTTGCAATATTGCTAAAACAACCGACTGAATCTCCAAATCTATGGTTTAGCAGAGTCTGCACACCTCAAAACACTTCAAGTATAGCTTGAAACTGCTAATCCAGCTTTATGTTAGTTATTTTTGCTAAGTATTTACATGAAGGATTGGGCGTTTTTGCTAATTCATAACAATAGATCAATTTATTTTTTTATGAAGTAATGAGTTTTATAGAAAAAGGCATCAAGAAGATGCAAGAAGTACAAGAGAGGGGGAAAGAGTCAGCTTTGATACAAAAAAGAAAAGAAATACTAGGCTAAAGCAAAAGAGCTGACAAAATCCAAAAAGTTAATATGGATAGATCAATTTTTTGAAGACATGTCTCCAAACTACTAGAGGTTGACAGGAAGCCATGCTCATAAGTCATAACCAAACAAAAGGATGAAATTGACTGTTTCACTAACCTGAAATTGCTGAGGTACAAACCGGAAGTTGATAAATTGAAAAGGTATCCAGAGTTGCCAATTTGCAAGGACAGATGAGAACCACTCCTTTATTAAACAAAAAATAAATGTGAGTCAAAGTTCAGGAAAGTAATTATCAGTATGCATCTATCCAAGGGTCCATTCGAGTAAGAAGTATGAAATGAAGGCCATTTAGAATACCTGTTGAAGCTTTGGAATCACTTGTGATGACCTTCCCTCAAGTGTTACCAAAGAGGATAAGAAAACCCCAACAAAAATTGGAGCAAAGAGGAACTGTATCAAAGCAGCTCAAATTCAATGGCGATATCTCTCAGAAGGCAGTAATTACTCCAGTAAATAAGACATTATCACTAAATGAAAAAGAAGAAAAACCTGATCTAGTACAAGGCGCATGACAGCACCAGAGGCCCCTGGAGTTGTGACCAATCTACTCAAGTAGAGGTACCTATATATATCAGAGTCAGAACATGAGGAGCTATTCTATAATGCCACTAGGAACATTATACCCCAGGGAATTCACCAAAGAAACAAGTTATGCACCCATATCTGGTAGACGCATATAATTTTTAGGATCTTCACATAAAGAGTCGGCCGGATTTATTGTTTACTTTTCCTAGCCCGGTATTCATAGATTATACACTGATTATACATGGTTATAAATATATTATACATGGATTATACATATAATATACATCCGCATGCTATTTTTAGTTTAAGCGATTGGGTTGGCCGCTATTTACGTTAATTCTTCTATATTAAAAAAATAGTAAATAATCCTACAGAAGTTTTAAAAGTCAAGCTCATTAACGACGAATAGAAATCAGCTTTTGAGATTGCAAGTAAAACTAAAATTGATCATGAGAAACAAAATTAAAGATCTAGAACCACCCTCAACAATTTCCATCATAAAATACAGTGATAGACCTGCAGTTAGTATCATTTAAACCTACTGATGAAAATCGGATGAAATTACTTTACATATTGTCCAGTGAATTGATATAGCAAACGCATAAAAATCATTATAGGAAGATAAAAAGGGACATACAAATAAGGAGCATCTTCTATTTTTGTATTCCCAGTTTAAGTACTGGGTTAGAAAGACAGGTGTCCAGCAGATTAGGCAATCAGTATGCAGTAAATGACATAATAACAACACCAGTTTCGGTAGAAGGTTGAGATACACAGACCAAAATACAAGCTGTACAAGCATATTCAGAGCTGTATAGGGAGGAAATAATAAAGGGCTGTGAAGATATTACCAAAAGTGCAAAGATGGACCCACCAAGACCAGCCCCAATAATGTGAATATAAACGTCCTCTTTACATCCACAGATGCTACTTGGTCAATCCACAGCTGTGACACATAGCCAGCAATTAAAAGGTGAAGGAAATAGAAAAATAGCTTGAAAGCATCGCGAAGAGAATATATTTCAAGGAGGCAAAAGATGGTATCACTAATTTAAAGCAGTGGTCAATGATTGCAAGCAGGGATACTGAGTTGCTGACGCTTTGCACAGTAAGAAGGGAAGTGAAAAGAAGGAATTTGTTTTCAAATTGATGGAGAGAAAGGAAGGAAGGAGTGTGATTAGACACCGAATAAAATTAATATAATGATCATATGGTTCATAATGCCTACTGTCTTTTATAACATAACAAAATTTCATCAATGGAGGTGTCCCTTCTCCACATTTGTATAGAAAGGGAACTTGGTGTTTTGTTCATGACCCAATGCATCCTTTTTCCTTCCTTTCTCTCTCTATAATCAATTCAAAACAAAACTGCAGCCATCCCGCTCCTTTCCTCCCTTTCTCTCAATCCAAAAGATCTATACACATTTGGACAGGAAAACTTGATGTTTCCTTCATGATCCTATCCATCCTTTTATCTCCTTTTCCTTTTCTTTCTCTCTCTAAAATCATTTTGAAAAAGAAAGTTTTACGCTTGCGCCCTTCCACCGCTTCTTTCTCTTCCGTTCTTTCAATCCAGAAAATATCTGATTAGCATCAACTTAGGAATTACCATCTCCAACACCAAAATCCTTACCATAGTAGGAATACCATAACTACACATGACAAGTTATGACGATGCTAAGCATAAAGTAGAATAAACATTTGACATCTTTAATCCAAAACCACGTACCAAAGGATATATTTGATGATTAAAGGAAATAGAGTTCATTATAAGCTTACTTCATCAAGTGTCAGAATTAACAACTATTACTAAGTCAAACAATACGGGATCTCTGATTTGCGAAATGCTGCAACAGTAGCATCAATAGACAACACATGCACTAGCATAGACAAGCACAGTATGAAAAAAGAGTTCATCCTCAACAGTCTCTATTGATTCTTGAAGCTTGAATTTCATTTTTAGTGAGTTTTACCTGACAGATTAGATCTCCAAAAAGTGTCAAAAGTGCAGATGTAACTGCTTTTGTCCATACTGGATACTTCTCGAGAAGAGATAAGTACCTACAGCAGAAGTAACAATTATTCTCGGGCCGAGATGATACAGTTAACAACATTGTCGAGATACGACTTACAAGAAAAATGAAGCTTTACAGTATTTTTTGTGTGTGTACACAAACACACACACAGAGTTAACAACATTGTCGAGATATGACTTACAAGAAAAATGAAGCTTTATAGTACTGCGTGTGTGTGTGTGTATAATTCCTTTCTTTTTTTGTAAAAAAAGCTAGAGTATATAATATTCTTTATTATTAGGATTCAGCATAAATTGGTTGATTTTATGTTGGCTGCCAGCCTACCACAATCCCCCTCCTTTATATGAGCAAGTTCATAATAGGCAAACATTCACATACGCGACCCCATCTTGTTTGGAATTGAGGCATGATTGTTGTTGTTATAGAGTATATATTAATTTTAAAGCAGTAGAAATGGTGAGAGAGACATAACCACTGAATAAAGAAGTCAAGCAGGTACCATATGTGCTGGCATTGATAGCTTGATATGCAATATTCATGCTTTTTTTCAAACTATAAATGGTTTATCACTTTTTCAATTTTATCTCTGATAAGCAGTAAAATATCCTTCAAACAACCCATAGCATAAAAAATGTTAATAGTACTTAACATGCTTACAAGCATTTGGCTAACTTGTTTGACTGGACATGACTTTTGAAACATAAACAAGCAATAGGCATTTGTTCCAAATAATTAATTTAAAACAAAATTACCAGGCAAGTAATGACCAGTTACTCCCACCACCACCGCCACCGCCACTGTCACTGCCACCGTCACCACCACCGGATTTTCCATCACCAGAGCCTCCATAACCACTACCTCCACCGCCTGAAACCGCGGACATCTGAAAATTCTTACAAGAACCGAACCGTCTAGGCCCAATATCAGAAAGATGCAAACTTTTCAGCCCATGAGTTGAGGCACCGAGTTGGGTCCCACAGTATTTGTCAGAAGAAGAAGAAGAAGAAATAGCAGAAGAGGACCCTCCAAATCGACTTCGGGTCTGAGCGTGGAGTTGTGAAGTGGATTTTAGGGGGAAATCCACGAACCGTAACGATAAAAGAGAAGTGCGGGTGAGAATTGAGGCGTTTGAAGCCATTGTTAGCTGCATTTCCTGCTTCGAATGGATAGCTTTTCAGGTTGTTCCTGCTATTACCTGAACTCTGCGCCTTTTGCGTCGAGGTTTTGAGGGTTTAAGAGGGTGTTATTATAAACCGGGTTGAAGCGGAATACAACGTAGCTGATTCTCGAATTAATTATTGTCGCCACCTGAATTAGGATTTAGGATATCTATAAATGAATTATCCACTACTTCTTGCGTTCACTTTTTTCGCACTTATACTAAAAATAAATTTTTATTTTTATTTATTATTTTACACATATCAACAGAATGACACAAATATTTTTCTGTTATATTCACGATATTTATTACTCATTTCAAATTATTTTCTCAAATTTAATAAAATATGTATCAATTAATATGGGTATCATGGCAAATTATACACTTCATTTATTACTCTATTTTTTAGGGGACGTGAAAAGTCAAAACATGCCAAATAAAAAATGTGTCAAGTAAAAGTGAACGGAGAGAGTATTAACTCTTTAAGGTTATAATGTAAGATTTTAAATTAGAAAAAGGTGTGAAGCACCCTCAAAACACTGCATGAAACTTGTTCCTAGCTGAACTTGGATTAATTAATTAAGAATTTTAAATATTCAGGTGAATCATTAAAAATAACATTTTTTATACTTAAAATAAATATTATTAAAGGGGTAATAATTGATTATTTAAATAAGAATTTGACTCAAAACTTTATGAAGACGTGAACTTAAAAGACCTGACCTTAAAGATATTTGAACAAGAACGAGCGAACCGATCTTGGCTTTTGTTATGTTGTTTTGTTTGATAATTTTTAGTTTGTGACGAACATCTTCCCTCAAGTTCTTAATATAACGCATAGCTACTGCAACTTATACATTTGGAGTGATTTAACTAAAATATAGTGTTTCAAGATTGAATGCAGATTATATCATATTCTGAAATTTCTTTGATTGATCATCCACCATTGTCGCTTTGTCAAGTAAAAGTGATTTTTTTTTTGTCCAAAGGAAAACTATAATACATTACTAAGTGAGAGGCGGACCCAGGATTTGAGGACGACAGGGCACCACTGTGCGCTAATCACTAGCGATAAAATTCGGCGTGCAACTATTTAAAAACTTAATGATTATAATGACTTATCATTCAAGTATAAGAACAAAAAGAAGTTCTAAAGAAAAGAAAGCAACGAATAAAGAGAGATTTCTTCGCAAAATGGGTGCTAAGGGTGGCAAGTGGGCCGGTCCAGGCCCGGTACCGTGGGCCAAACAGGCTAAACGAGCCAGGACCGCTTGGTCCGGTTTTAGTGGGCCTGGGCCGATCTCGTGGGCCGGTCCTATGATTTGGGCTCGTCAGGCCCGAGACCGTTTAGCCCGCTAGAGCCCGGGACCGGCCCGGTCCCTTAATGGGCCAAACGGTCCCAACGGCTATTTTTAAATTAAAAAAAAAACATTTAAAAAAAAAACAATATAATTGTTGGGCTGTCAAAAATAGTCGTTGGCTATTTATAAAATAGCCATTTAAACCTCTCCTCCCCCCTCCCAACTTTGTTTTAATACCAAACTTTTTATAATTACACTTTTTCCCTATTTTCAACTATAAATACCCCATCATTCTTTCATTTTTTTCTTACAAAATCATCAATCTATCACAATCTCTCTCTAATTTTTTTCTATATCGATATATATATATATATATTATACATTTAATATATATATACTATACTATATATACATCTTATATATAGTATATAAGATGTATATATAGCTTATTACTTATATCGATATACGGATCCATATCAAACTCCCCAGTCATACAAATGGGAAGAAAGAGTTTAACCAATGAGAGGATATCTCTTAGAGAAGAATCATCGATCGGACCATCCGTCCATCTGGAAGATAAACTTTTATAAAAAGTGGTAAATATATGGTTATAAACCAAGGAACAAAATACATAATTTGATTGTGTAAAGCACAAGTTTCATAAAATTCTTGAGAAATATTGTTTAAATCCTCTTTACTATAAATATCAAAAACCAAGTTTTAAACCGGTTCCATTTATCACTGAAAAATTCCTTTTGAATATAACCTCTAGCTTGTGACCCTCGACTAAAATCAATTTGGTGTGGAATCATTTAAACTTCATTTGGGTCAAAATCCATCTCAGACGCAGAAGGAATATCCTTATCAGAAATATTATCACTACCCTGAACAATATTTGTCTGGGGGTTAATCTTAACCCTTTCAACTGGCTTATCATCTACTTTAGTAGAAATTGTATGCAAAGATGCAGCACGATTTCTAGCCGGTCCATAGACTGGTTCAACAGGGAAAATATGTTGAATGTCGGGTAACAGTCTATGATTGGTAAAGGAAGGTTGAGTATTAAAATATACTGGGCTTGAAATGCAGTAAAAGTAATACTTGTATTATTAGGTAAAATAAAAGGTGCTTGAGTAGGGTAAATGGCTTTAGTATGGTATCAGGTTAGATCTGCATCCGGACATGCTTTAGATATAAAGTATAAATTACCTAATACGGGTATTTGTCAGAATAAAGTCTGTATTCCTCACTTCTTTTTCTTAGTTAAAAACCAGTTATACCCTCCTATTATACTTGGAACACCGTTTATTAACGTCATTTATCCTTTTACTAGCATAGACTCGAAAGGTTTTACTACTACTTATAAGGATAAAGAGATAAGTTATACTTTTGTTACAGATCCAGTAACTAGAGATATTAATGCTTTAATTGATATGAAGCAGAAACATGTTGATTCTTTACA
>AWOL01S0040200.1:0-25805 GCA_000715115.1 Nicotiana otophora
CATCACGCCACCTTCACTAGCATGCAGGGACAACAAATTATTGAAATTTGTGATTATAATATAATAGTCATTATTAGAGCGGTCCGTCCGGGTCCAATTTTGCGGTGTTGGTTGTTTACTCCTTAGACAAAAATTATTATACAAATTATCTGTTTTGAAGGTGTTTGATATTCAGTTAAAAAATGTATATATTTAATTATTATTATCTAATACTCTAGTACTTTTAATCATATTTTGAGTATTAATTATATTATTTTATATTTAATATTATATTTTAATTGTATATGAATACAATGGTGTGAAAATGAAGAAATTTTAAACAAAATTAAATAAATACGGAAGAAAAAGAATAAAATAGAACAATTAAAAAGAGGGAGACAAAGGGGGACACCCTGCGAGTAGAGGACCGTTTGAAACATTTGCAGGAAAATTTCAACATACTAAAGAAATACAATATGAAGCTGAACCCGGAGAAATGCACATGGGTCGGGTCGGAAGAGTTCTTGGATTCATGATGTCCAACCGGGGAATCGAAATCAATCCCGACAAAATAAAATCTATAGAAGATATCCCCGTGGTGGATAGTATCAAGGTCGTTCAGAGGCTAACCGGGCACATAGTCTCCCTAGGACGATTCATATCGAGGACCTTCGATAAGAGCCATCGGTTCTTATTGTTATTGAAGAAAAAGAATAACTTTTTGTGGACCCCGGAATGCCAGCACGCTTTAGAAGAACTCAAGCGGTACCTTTCGAGTCCACCCTTGCTCCATACACCGAAGACAGACGAGCAATTGTACCTGTATTTAGCGGTATCCAATATAGCGCTAAGCGGAGTCTTAGTTCGTAAAGATGAAGGTACGTAATTTCCTATCTGTTATGTTAGTAGAACTCTAGGCGAGGCCGAAAAAGGTACCATCACCTAGAAATATTGACGCTAGCTTTGTTAAGGGCCTCCAGAAAGCTTTAGCCATACTTTCAATGCCATCCCATATGCGTTGTAACTTCTTACCCACTAAGGAACATAATGCACAAACTCGAGCTCTCGGGCCGTTTAGCCAAATGGACTGTAGAAATTAGCAGGTATGATATCGAATATCGACCCTGAACTGCCATCAAATCTCAATTTTTGGCCGACTTCACGCTGTCCTTGGTACTCGAAGTCGAAAATGAATTGTTGTTAACCTCGGGGACTTGCTTGGGAATCTGGACCCTCTTTACGGACGGTGCCTCGAACGCAAAGGGGTTTGAACTCGACATCGTGTTGAACCCGCCTACGGGTAACATAGTTAGGCAATCCATTAGAACTGTAAAATTGACTAACAATGAGGCCGAGTATGAGGCCATGATTGCAGGTCTTGAACTGACTAAAAGCCTGGGGGCAGAAGTGGTCGAAGCTAAGTGTGACTCCCTCCTTATGGTAAATCAACTAAATGGTACATTCAAAGTAAAAGAAGAATGAATGCGAAGGTACTTGGACAAATTACAGGTAACACTACATCGATTCAATGAATGAACCATACAGCAAGTGCCCCGGGATCAAAATAGCGAAGCCGATGATCTGGCTAACTTGGGATTGTCAGTTGATGACGATAAATTTAGCTTAGGAATGATTGTTCAACTCATGAAATCAATAGTGGAGGAAGGCCATGCTGAAATAAACTCAACAAGTTTGACATGGGAATGGAGCAGTAAGTATATAGACTACTTGAAGACTGGGAAGTTGCCCTCAGATCCTAAAGAATCGAGGACTCTGCGCATGAAAGCGACCATGTTTAGCTTGTCAGAAGGCACTTTTTATAGAAGAACATTCGACAGCCCACTCATCGTATGTTTGGGGCTGGGAGACACCGAATACGTCTTGAAGAAGTTCACAAGGGCACCTGCGAAAATCATTCGGGGCAGAGTCTTTGGTTTAGAAAATAATCATGGCCGGCTATTACTGGACCGACATGGAGAAATAAGCAAGGGACTTTGTACGAAGATACGACGGCTGTCATAGGCATGCACCGATAATCCATCAGCCCGGAGAGCTACTACACTTGGTCTTGTCACCTTGGCCATTCATAAAATAGGGAATGGACATTGTCGGTCCCCTACCATGGGCACCCGGTAAGGCTCAATTTATACTATTTATGACTGACTATTTTTCTAAATAGGTTGAAGCTCAGGCGTTCGAGAAAGTCCAAGAAAACAAAGTTACCGATTTTATTTTGGACCACATAATATGTCGGATCGGGATACCGACCGAGATCGTGCGTGATAACGGAAAGTAGTTCATCGGTAGCAAGGTAAGCAAATTATTCGAGGACCATAAGACCAAAACGATCTTGTCAATATCCTATCACCCTAGTGGGAGAGGACAGGCTGAGTCTATAAACAAGACCATACTCCAAACCTTTAAGAAAGGGTTGACCGATGCCAAACGGCTTTTGGGAATACCGTATGACCTCAAAATCTAGTATCGGGGCCACTCCATTTTCATTGGTCTATGATGTAGAAGCACTAATACCAGTCGAGGTGGGAGAACCGAGTCTCAGGTTCCAATATGTGACCAAAGAATCAAATGGTGAGGCCATGAGCACGAGCCTAAAATAATTGGATGAGAGGCGTGAGGCCGCCTTAGTCCGGTTGGCCGCTCAGAAATAGCCGATAGAAAGATATTACAACCGAAGAGCTAACCTCCGATACTTCAATATCGGGGACTTGGTGTTAAGAAACGTAAACCTAAACACCCGGAACCCGAACGAAGGTAGTCATCGGGATTACCGATAAAGGTTCATACAAACTTGAAGCAGGGAATGGTGCACAGCTACCGAACAACTGAAACGTCACCCACTTAAAACGGTACTACTGCTAAGGTACAACCTCATTCGCTTTTTTAATATATTATGAATTGGATTAACACTTGCATGCAACAACCAAAGGATAATCTAGTTGTTAAGTCTGAAAGCACGCCTTGCACTCTTTTTCCCTTAAACAGGGTTTATCCTAAATGGGATTTTTGGTAAGGTTTTTAACAAGACAATAGTAAATCGTGCTAACACAGAGTCGAAGACAGGTTTTAAGTCAGAGTCAGTGGTCACATCAACAGTATCCGAGCTCTCTTAAATATCAACCTCGAATATTGAGGGTCGTCACCCTCGGGTCAAGATATTTAGCAAGAGAAGAAAATTTGTGCTTGAATAGTCTCGGCTCGGTGGTTAGGATTTCCTGTAAGGGCCAGGATGTATTGAAAGAGCCAAACGGTTAAGTGAATTGTGCCCACGTAGGCCACCTCAGCCATAATACGAGTTTTTACATGCTTACAATCTTGTATGTTACGCACAGAAATGAAATAAAGTTTCCATCTAGCTAATACATATTTTTTGCTTCATAAAAGTATCGAGCCTAAGGGATATTGCTACCCAGGACTATCGAGCCCAAGGGCCACCCCTATCCTAGACCAAAGGGCTACCCCCACTCAGGGACTTTCATTCGAGACATTTTTGGGCGGCTCGGGTTATCAAAACCTGGAGGCGCAAAGCCTATTAGGCAGTTCCTAAATTTAAAATCTACGACCACCCTAAAAATATTGTTCGGAGACGTCCGAAGCTCGTAATCAAAACATAAGGCCTTTAACAAAATTCAAAACATGTTCAAAGGTTACCCTAAGCAAAGATATAGTCTAACAACATTTAAGCAAACATCTTGGGGAAATTTTCGTTCGCTTCGAGCTTCTACAAGTTTCGAGCAAAAATTTCATCGAGCACAGGTCTTGTTCGAACCTCCAAAAAAGAACTTATTACTACGTTTGATTCTATGCTAAGGAATTAGAAATGTTTGTAAATGTAAAAATATACTAAGATAATAGACTTGAAAATTGCCAAAAGGGAAAAATTTTATATATTCCTGAATATCTTTACAAAGGCCTAAAACGGTCTCAACAAAATATATGTACAAAATACAAAAACAAAAGCAAATCCTAAGGCATCTACACATGGTCTTCACCGGATCTCGACTCGTCACTAGAACTGTCAGGGCCTTCGGATTCTTCAGAGCCCTCTTCACCTTGGGATTCAGCTAGCCTCTTGGCCTCAACCTAGAGTAATTTTGCCTCTTTGATCTCGACAGTTAGGTTGAAGCCTCGGGAATGTATTTCTTTGAGGGTCTCCCTTCGAGATAGCCACCTCATATACTCAGCAGTAGACTTCAGGCGGGCCTCGGTTGATTAAACATTGGCCTTATATTGGGCCACTATCTCGTCAGCATCAGCTGAGGTTACTTCCAACCTGGACTTTGTTATTTCAAGCTCCTTGCCGAAGGCATCCCATTCAGTGATGGCCGAGCCCAGTCGTGATTAGAGTTCCTCATTTTGTTGAACCTGTGTATCGACCTTTTCCTTCTCCACCTGAGGCTGAACTTCCACCGAAGACAGCTTGGCATCGGCGGTCTCCTTCTCCTAGGCCAGCAGGTCCATCTTATTTTTCCACCTGTTGGCCATTATTTGGATCTCGCCCATCTCCTTGCGGAATTGGTCGATCTTCTACTAGACCTGTGAAGTATTGTTTTTAGCCTCTGCTACCTGATTCTCGTATCTAACTTCAAAAACCTTTACCTTTTCCACCAAATCAGCATGCTCATGCCTTAAGGCTAATGCTTCTTTCTGAGCTGCATCCATCTCGACCTGGAGGTTCTTGGCGACCCCCTCTTACTGCTCTCTAGGAAGATTGTACATATCCTTTTTTTGGGAAAGCTCCTTGATCTCGAGCTCGATTTGATTGACCTCAACTCGGTACCGAAGGAAACTCTCGTGGTGTAGTACTGAGGCCTACAAAAGGGCAAAAAATGTGAGAAATATCAAACACGGATAACAATACATAGATGGAAGGAAATGATGCCTTACATGGTTCAGCGCCTACAACGCTTCATTGAAAAGTCATGGCACATTCATCGTATTCATTTTTGCCTGGTCCTCCTTGGTCACTAGGCATCGGATGTAGCTTGCTACTCCTACGGGTATAGAAAGGACTCGAGCATCCTCCGGGACGGTAAGAACTATCACTCTCTTGCAACTGGGATCTACACTCTGGGCGAGAAACTGATTGATCAGCTTTGGGATCGTACTCGACTTTCCAACTTCCAAAGACGGATCCTTCCTCGGAACTTACAAGTCACCCAACCCAGAAAAATCCTCCAAAATGGACGACCCCACATAGTCGCAAAAGGAACAAAGGAGATCGCCCGCACCACAAGCCCCTTCGTTGGACCTCTCCTTCCCTGATCGGGCCTCCTCGGGCATAGACTCGATGTAAGAGGGCGACCCTGAAATCTCTATTATACTGGGTGCATCCTTCGAAGTGGGCCCGGCATCCCGGGGGGTCTCCACATCAATCTTCCGAGCCTAAGGGAGATCGGCCTCCAACATCTCCCCCAGGTTGTTGTCTTCTCTTCCGGAGAGATCGGCCCATGGGCCACAAAAATATCATCTTCTTCAGGGTCATCCCTAATCTTAAGAAGTGAATCCGCGTCTAGTTCTCGGGAACCAAAGCCTCTCTTTGGCTTACGAGCCAATCTCTCTTTTGGCTTCGCATCGGAGCTCGGGGATCCTGAAGCCTTCCACTTCTTCTTCTTTTTCGTTTCCCTCGTTGCAGCCCCGAGCTGCCCCAAAGAGGAGGGATCAGCAGACAAGGACACATCCTCGTCTCCTTCTAAAGGCCTAAGTTCAGTGGTCTTAGGCAAACCTGCAAAACAAAAAGAGAGAAAATGAGAAAGCCTAACGTTACCTATTCGGGGGAAGACCTTACCCTAAGAACGGGCCGCCCATCGGCCCTTCGCGAGTCCGTGCCATGTGCGCTAAAATTATGACATCTAAGTACAGGTGCCCTCGATCCACTCCTTTAGTCGGGGAACCGCGTTCAGCACTCGGGCAACAGCTGCACAGTCACAAGCATAAATGAGAAGAGAGAAATTGAAGAAAATGAATTTTGTCATTTAAAGAGAGACCCCACTTACGAGACAGATTCCATTTCTTGGGGAATGGCATGTATTCCGGGGAGATCAAATTATTGGTCTTCACTCGGATGAACCGTCCTAGCCAGCCCCGATCATGGTCTTCATCGATGCTCGAGAAAGGAGCCTTGTTGGACCGATGGGTAAGCTTGATCAGCCCACTCAAAATATTTGGGGACTGTATATGTAATGACCCGGCCGGTTGTTTTGAGTATTTCAGCCACGTTCCCCCATTTACTACTCAAATTGTGCTTATGGTTGTTATTTGACTTGTCGTGGTAATATGTTCGGGTCCGGTAAGGTTTTGGAATGATTTGTAATATTTAGTTCCAAGGTTTAGAACTTACGTTGATAAGGTTGACCGGATGTTGACTTATGTGCAACGACCCGTGAAAAGGTTTGCTAAGGAGATTAAGGTTTTATGGTGCCGAGGTAGATTAATTGGTACAAAGGTCTAGAAGGGTGATGATTGAATATTTCAACTTGATTCGCCTTCGGCTTGACATTTGAGGACGAATGTTTCTAAGTGGGGGAGATTGTAAAGACCCAGAAAGTTTTCTAATAATATTAAGCCGACCTCGAGCTTAAGAGAATATTTTGCGAAACCTTGAAGTTCTTGCGAACCCACACAAGGGTATCGAGATCATTAAAATACTTGGACATGAATATTATGAGGGTTGAAGGTCACTAAGTTGCATGAATAAAGGCATGGCTTGGAATGGTGGAGAAAAGAGGGAAGAAGGAAACCCAACAGGCCTGCGTAGCCTTCTTGCGTAGCCTACGCAGGCTGCGTAGGCAAAATCAGCATGGAAGTGAAGGGGAGGGTTTAAGCTGCGTAGCCAATTTGCATAGGCTACGCAACTCATTTTCTGTAAAACATGGGAGGTTCGGGGAGAGATAAAAAGATAATAATTTTGGCTAAGTTTTGGATTTTAGAGAGAAGGTGGAGCATCCTCAACCCAAATACACATCAAAGGTGAGTTTTATGATATTTTTATAATGGATTAACACTAGTTAATGGTAGTATTGACATCTATATGGATTGAAATTCATAGGGATTTCTCTAATCTTCAAGAATCATTCAAAAGGGTTCAAGTTAGGGTTTCAGCTACAAAGGTATATTCTCCACCCTACACTTAAATACAACTATGGATTAAGCATTTTGAATGTATTGTGAAGTATAAAGTACCAATTGGTTGAAGAATTATGCTAGTCCTTGAAATGAATATTGTGAGTTAGGGTTTTTGAATGGAGAAGAAGATGAATAGTGAATTTTTGAATCTTGTTAGGATGGTTGGTGATTCTAGTGCTTCAATAGCTTAATAATGATTAAGAGTATTATTTATACATGCTTGTACCAATAAGGTTTGTAGAAAGATTATTGAGTTCAAATGGGTAAATATTGGGTTAAAAATGGTAGAAATCTTCAAAGACTTTAATTGAGATTTGAAGGTCGAGTTGAGGTCGCATTTTGGTAAATTTGGTATGGTTGGACTCGTGGTTGAATGGGCGTTCATATTTTGTAACTTTTGTCAGGTTCCGAGACACATGCCCCACGGGCGATGTTTGAGTTAAATTTCAGATTTTGTTAGAAAATTAGTATTTTCTTATGGAATTAATTCCAATAATCTTTATTGACTGAATCGGATTATTTGTGGCTAGATTTGAGGCGTTTGAAGGCCAATTCACGAGGCAAAGGCATAGCGGAGTAAGAAATTACATGGTTTGAGGTAAGTAACAGCTCTAAATTTGGTCGTGAGGGTATAAAACTGGATTATGTGTTATATGATTGGCTTTGAGGTGACGCACATACTAGGTGACGGGTGTGTGGGCGTGTACCGTCGGAATTGTGACTTGGACAAATTCCATGGAACTATATAGTTGAATAATCTATTGATATCCGTACATTCTCTACGTGTTAAAATAAATTGAGCTGAGAATCATATTAAAAATCATGCTTAAGCATATGTTGTTATTGTTGGTACCCACAGGGGTCATTTATGTGGTTGAATTTTATGCTCAAATTGTAATTTCACACTCATTCATGTTCATTCATTTAATATCATATCTCAGTCTTTGTTGCTACTTATTGATGCATCATATAATTGTTGTGGGGCTATTTATCATGATTTCTGAGAGCCCGAGAGACTGGAGAGGTTGATAACTGAGTGAGGCCGAGGGCCTAATTGTGAGGATATTTATGGGATCGGGCTGCACGCCGTAGCATGTTTTGTTGATTTATGCCATGATTGGCTTGATACAGCACTTGGGCTGAAGGAGCCCCTCCGGAGTCTTTACACACCCCCGGTGAGTGCAGGTACCTACTGAGTGCGAGTGTCGAGTGCTAAGTGATTAAAGGAATGAGTGACTGTGAGGAAAGAGTGACTGTGAGGTTGGAGTGAATGGGAGTACTCAGTGACTGTTACTCTGAGAGGATGCTTTGATTTCATTATTGTTGCACTTCAACTGTCATATATCACTATTTTGGAAATTTCGGAAAAACATTATTTTCTGTTTCAGTCAAATTTGATATGAAATTACTGTGGAGTTTTAAATGTTGAACTTGAAATCATGCCTACCCTTTTATGTTGGAGAGTATTGTATTTGGACTTTTTCTTAAAGCTCGTCACTACCTTCAGTTCTTTTTTATTATTGTTACTTACTGAGTTGGTTGTACTCATACTACACCATGCACTTCGTGTGCAGATCCAGGTGATTTAGGATACGGTGGGTGTTGATTCTTTTGCACAATTGATTTTCAGAAGTAGATGTCGTGTTTTGCAGACCTTGTCTCTCCTTCCATATCTCCTTATTTACTGTATTTGGTCTTAGACTATTATAGACAGTGTTTTCCAGACTTGAAATAGATGCTCATGTACTCAGTGACATTGGATTTTGGGAATATATTTTACCCAGTATTTGTGGGATTTTTTCTGAAACCTAATTTTTATATTTTCCGTATCTAAAAGAAATTGTGGGTTATTGATGTTGTCGGCTTGCCTAGTACTGAGATAGACGCCATCACGACAGGTGTGATTTTGGGTCGTGACAAGTTGGTATCAAAGCCTAGGTTACATAGGTCTCACGAGTTATGAGCAGATTTAGTAGAGTCTTGCGGATCGGGACAGAGACGTCTGTACTTATCTTCGAGAGTCTTTCGAACCCTTAGGAAATTTCAGTTTCTTGTATTCTTTCGTGCGACATTGATTCAGCTTGAAACATAACTCTTAGAATTCCTTCCACGCATTCGTGTACACATGTGAGCGCTCGGTATAGTATGTGCATCGCCGGCTTGTGATTCCATGAATGAGGTTCGAGATGAGTATTTTGTGTTTTAGTGATGTCACGGCCTGGAGGACTTGAGGCCGGGGTTAGACCGCAGCTTAAGCTCGGTAGTTTTAGTTGTGAGAACTTGTGCGTTTGGACTTATGCATTTGGTAGTATCCATATGAGTGGAATATATGGATCGATGAGCGGTTAAATGACTATATGATGAGTATGATGTGAATGCATGATGTGTTTAGATGGTTTGAATAAGACAAATAAAGTTTACTTGTGACTCAAGAGTTTGCTATTGGGTACTTGATTCCTGTTTTGATGTGGCGTACGGTCTTGAGTTGTGAGTGTGTTGAGGGATCTGTCATGTTGTTTAATTATAGAGAGGAGTAGATTTTTTATGTCGTGTTGATGAGTTCATACTCAGAAATATTAAGTGATTCCATAGTAATTGTGGTTGCGAAAGGGTATAGCAAGATGCCAATTTGAGGCTAAGCAGATGGGTTATCTCCTGCGGAGTAATCTACGTATGTGTGTTCCTTATAATATTGAGTGGAGGGTTTCTTTTCTCCCAGTGGGGTATATGTGTTAAGATTTGAGTTTGGATTAGTTGAGAAAGTTGACTTGACCGTCAGGGGGATGAAGTCGAGCTTAATAGATAATTTGAGGTATTTTATGGTTTGTGTTACCTGAGCTTGTGAAGATTTTTCGTGGAATTTACTGCGGGATTATGTCAATAGTAGAGTATGGGTATGGTAAGTTATCAGATGTTTTGTTATATGGTGTTGAGCTAAGTGAGGGAGTTTGCTATCTACGATTTGATTGCACGATTATGTGCGGTATTGGTGTTAGTGCGATGCATACTTGTTGATTAGTTATGACTTGCAGAGGTTGCGATCGGGGATGACTCGAGTAAGAAATATTATTGAATGTGTGTTATATTGCACTTTATGAAAATGTGAAAAAACATGAAATTGTTAAATTATTATTTTGAAGGATGTAGTGCGCACAAAGTATGAATTTGATTGGTGGTGTTAAGGCAGGGTTACTTCTTTGGGGGATGATGTTGTGCTAATGGGACTTGTGTCTTTCAGCCCGTTTGGGCGGTGCAATTTAGATTTGATCATAGTGGGTGACTTTCGAAAGGGTTCTAATGGATTGAAAATGTATTTGTGTCAATTGAAAATTTTTTAGAATTTGTATATCGCCAGAATCGATTATTTACACTGGATGGTGCCGGGACTTGCGGTAATTTTGTATGACTATAGATTCTACATTTCAGTGTAAGAAAGGTAAGGAGAACAATTTTAAATTCACATAAGGTATTTTCAGAGTGAGTGTTACGGTTGTGGTACTTAAGAAGAATACAATGGCTTATGGACCTTAGGGCGGTATGATTTTATATTAGAATGTCTTGTAGTGAGTTTTGGGTATAGATCGTAGTGTTCTGACAAGGAGAAGTGTCAACTTGAGGGTAATTCAGAAGAAACTCAAAGTAACTAGGACAACTGGGTAGTAGGCTAGACTAGTATGGTAATGGTATGATCGGTTCTTTTGGGTAATTATGATGTGGTGAGATTTTATAGATGTTTTGGTGACAATATTCTTGGTTTTGGTGACCTACATGGCTTGCTCGGGTTAGAGGAATTCAGTTCCGATAGCTTGGTTATGTGCAAATGGATTTCAAAGTGTTCTTGATGGTTTCTACCATGGTTTAAGCCGGATATTTTTTACCGGTGTGGGGATCATGTTGTATATTGTGATTTTCTCCTGGAATGAAGTAAGAGGAAGGTTTCTTACTGACCGGGTATGTAATTTACTGGTGACTCAGAGTTGACAAGAAGATTCTTGTGCTTGTCACATGATGGCATGATAGATGTAGTGTGTTGTGCAGGATTAAGATTTACATGTACAACATGGTAGTTTATTCTTGAAGGGTCACGAATTCTGGACAGAATGGTCAGTTTTAGATATTTAGATTAATGTTATAACATATCGGTAATCCCCGAGAAGGGTGCGTATTTCAGAAGGCGCATTATGTTTTGACTTACGGATGTTCATCGGTATTGCGGTACTCACCTGGGTGATAGCATGCTGATATTCCAATTATCGCTATGCGGCACAGAAGAATTATGGAAGTATTCTTAGTGGGATGATCTTGCATGAAGAATGTGATATTCATTCGAGTGCTGGAGTTGCAATCAGTTACGGTGGTTCATGTGTTATATGAATTTGGGGGCCTGGGAGTTCTCATAAGCAAATTGTTTCAGGGTTACGACCCGGTTGAGGTAAGTATTTTATTTAAACTCAGTAGAGGCACTGATTGCGTTAATTAACTGTGATAATTGCACGCCACGAGTGCGTACATATGGGAGGTTTGAGCCATGTGCGGGAATCGGGGCTAGAGTTATGCCTAGAGTTGACTGTTAAGCATAAAGTTATAACGTTTTTTGTATTCGTACCTTTGTCGAGAACTATCTGGACAACACTTGAGGTTACAAAAAGTCTAATTCCCTGAATAAATTGGGTAGTTACCATTTCTGCGTTAACTTGCCGATTTGAGTGATGATAGCACACTTTGCACCGGCCTAATCTATGGCGTGTTATTTATACCAGTCCATAAGCATGAGAATCTTAATTCATTTATCATATACGTGTGTACTTATTTGATTGCTCATGTATAATATGCTTGGACAAGAGGCATGTGACTATGCTAGACGGATTATATTATTGGCATGTGAGTTGTCCGTCCAGATTCATATACTGATATTATTGGCACGTGAATTGTCCGTGTGGGTCCAGATATTGATACTATAGCACGTGAGTTATCCGTGCGGGTCCAGATATTGATACTATAGCACGTGAGTTGTCCGTGCAAGTGATGTTAATGTGAGCTCTAGAAGAGCTGGTTACTGTTATTAAATTTGTGTGTCTTGGTTCTACTATATATAATGAGCTTATAGCATTGCAGTTGTGGTGGTGCTTGTTGAACTTGCAATACAGTTCTATACTATGAGACATCTTCCATTTTGGGTACAAGGTTGTGCAATTATGGCTTGAGTTGTATTGGTGTGGCATGTCACTGGGTTAGTTGTGTTTAATAATATATGGTTATTGGACCTAGAATAAGTACTATCAGATTCTATTACGGTATATTGGGAGGATAATTTTGAAAGTCATCTTAGAAGGTGATTATGGTTCTGGTTGGGGCGAGAAAGCTTCATGACTTGTTGATCTGATAAGGGGTTATGAGATTCCATGTGTTTCTTTTATTTCAGTAGTGTACGAAGGTTTTAGAACGGGGCTTTGTTTGATATGGGGTTTAATACCAATACCGGGTAGGTTTTGAGTAGTTACTGTGATCGAGAATGATGCTGCGAGTATGTGAGATCCGGGTCTTGAAAAGAAATTCTGAATGTTGGAAATTGAATTCCAAGGTTTATGGGCTAAGGTTGAAGTAATGGTCTTCAATTACATGGTATTGTCAAGCTTATATAGAATAGGGTGGCGTGGGATCACCCCCAGGTATGTGAGTGGTAAGTTGGAATAGTGATGTGATGGCTTGGAAACAACTCTTGGCACATTAGAGGACGAACGTATGTTTAAGTGGGGGAGAATGTAACGACCCAGCCGGTCGTTTTGAGTATTTCGGCCCCGTTCCCCCATTTACTACTCAAATTATGCTTACAGTTGTTATTTGACTTGTCGGGATAATTGGTTTGAGTCCGGTGAGGTTTCGGAATGATTAGGAACACTTAGTTCCAAAGTTTAGAACTTACGTTTATAAGGTTGAGCGGATGTTGACTTATGTGTAACGACCCCACAAAAGTTTTGCTAAGGAAATTAAGGTTTTGTGGTACCGAGGTAGATTAATTGGTACAAAGTTCTAGAAGGGTTATGATTGAATATTTGAACTTGATTACGGCTTCGGCTTGACATTCGAGGATGAATGTTTCTAAGTGGAGGAGATTGTAAAGACCTAGAAATTTTTCTAACAATAATAAGCCGAACTCGAGCTTAAGAGAATATTTTGCGAGACCTCGAAGTGCTTGCGAACCCACACGAGGGTATCGAGATCGGTAAAATACTTGGACATGAATATTATGAGGGTTGAAGGTCACTAAGTTGCATGAATAAAGGCATGGCTTGAAATGGTGGAGAAAAAAGGGAAGAAGGAAACCCAACAAGCTTGCGTAGCACAGCATGGAAGTGAAGGGGAGGGTTTAAGCTGCGTAGCCAATCTGCATAGGCTACACAACTCATTTTATGTAAAACATGGGAGGCTCGGGGAGAGAGAAAAAGATAACATTTTTGGCTAAGTTTTGGGTTTTAGAGAGAAGGTGGAGCATCCTCAACCCAAATACACATCAAAGGTGAGTTTTATGATATTTTTATAATGGATTAACACTAGTTAATGGTAGTATTAACATCTACATGAATTGAAATTCATAGGGATTTCTCTAATCTTCAAGAATCATTCAAAAAGGTTCGGGTTAGGGTTTCAGCTACAAAGGTAAATTCTCCACCCTACACTTAAAACAACTATAGATTAAGTATTTGGAATGTATTGTGAAGTAGAAAGTACCAATTGGTTTAAGAATTATGCTAGTCCTTGAAATGGGTATTGTGAGTTAGGGTTCTTGAATGGAGAAGAAGATGAATAGTGAATTTTTTAATCTTGTTAGGATGGTTGGTGATTCTAGTGCTTCAATAGCTTAATAATGATTAAGAGTATTATTTATACATGCTTGTATCAATAAGATTTGTAGCAAGATTATTGAGTTCAGATGGGTAAAGATTGGGTTGAAAATGGTAGAAATCTTCAAAGACTTTAATTGAGATTTGAAGGTCGAGTTGAGTTCAGATTTTGGTAAATTTGGTATGGTTGGACTCATGGTTGAATGGGCGTTCATATTTTGTAGCTTTTATTGGGTTCTGAGACACAATCCCCACGGGCGATGTTTGAGTTACAATTCGGATTTTGTTGGAAAATTAGTATTTTCTTATGGAATTAATTCCAATAATCTTTATTGACTGAATCGGATTATTTGTGGCTAGATTCGTGTCGTTTGGAGGCCAATTAACGAGGCAAAGGCATAGCGAAGTAAGAAATTACACGGTTTGAGTTAAGTAACTGTTCTAAATTTGGTCCTGAAGGTATGAAACCCCGGTTTATGTGTTATGTGATTGGTTTTGAGGTGACGGGCGTGTGGGCGTGCACCGTCGGAATTTTGACTTGGTCAAATTCCATGGAAATGTATAATTGAATAATCTATTGATATATGTACATTCTCTACGTGTTAGAGAAAATTGAGCTGATAATCGTATTAAAAATCATGCTTAGGCATATGCTGTTATTGTTGGTACCCACTGGGGTCATTTCTGTGGTTGAATTTTATGCTCAAATTGTAATTTCACACTCAGTCATATTCATTCATTTTATATCATATCTCAGTCTCGGTTGCTATTTATTGATGCATCATATCATTGTTGTGGGGCTGCTTATCATGATTTCTGAGAGCCCGAGAGACTTGAGAGGTTGATGACTGAGTGAGGCCGAGAGCCTAATTGTGAGGATATTTATGGGATCGGATTGCATGTCGCAGCATGTTTTGTTGATTTATGCCGTGATTGGCTTGATATAGTGCTTGGGTTGAAGGAGCCCCTCCGGAGTCTTTACACACTCCCAGTGAGTGCAGGTACCTACTGAGTGCGAGTGCCGAGTGCTAAGTGATTGAGAGGAATGAGTGACTGTGAGGAATGAGTGACTGTGAGGAAAGAGAGATTGTGAGGTTGGAGTGAATGGGAGTACAGAGTGTCTGTGACTCTGAGAGGATCCTTTGATTTTATTATTGATGTACTTCAGCTCTCATATATCACAATTTTGGAAATTTTGGAAAAACATTATTTTCTGTTTCAGTCAAATTTGATATGAAATCACTGTGGAGTTTTAAATGTTGAACTTGAAAGCATTCCTACCCTTTTATGTTGAAGAGTATTGTATTTGGACTTAGTTGTGAAGCTCGTCACTACCTTCAGTTCTTATTTATTATTGTTACTTACTGAGTTGGTTATACTCATACTACACCCTGCACTTCGTGTGCAGATCCAGGTGATTCCGGATACGATGGGTGTTGATTCTTTCGCACAGTTAATTTTTCGGAGATTTAGAGGTAGCTGTCATGTTTCGCAGACCTTGACTCTCCTTCCATATCTCCTTGTTTACTGTATTTGGTCTTAGACTATTATAGACCGTGTTTTCCAAACTTGAAATAGATGCTCATGTACTCAGTGACACCGAATTTTGGGAATATATTTTACCCAATATTTGTGGGATTTTCTCTTAAACTTAATTATTATATTTTCCATATTTAAAACATATTGTGGGTTATTGATGCTGTTGGCTTTCCTAGTACTGAGATAGGCGCCATCACGACAGGTGTGATTTTCGGTCGTGACAGTATAATCGAAGCAAATGTCGATCGTGAACTGATGAGACTCGATCTTGTCTACGAAGTAGTGGAGAAGGGTCACGATCCTACACAATAATGGATGAAGTTGTCTGATGTACACCTCGTACCTCTTGCAAATATTCAGAACAATATGGTCCGTCGTGCCCAATGTGAAGGGGTAAGTGTAAACATCTAAGTACCCCTCCATGTGAGTAGTAACGGCGTCCTCGGTCCCGAGGACTACCACATATTTATCCTCCCAATTGCAGTCCTTTCGAACTATGTGCAGAATGTCTTCAGTCATGAAGCATATGTACATCGAGACTCCTACACCCCGATCTTATTTACGTGAAGGCTTCTCGACTTTAAATTCATTTGTAATTGAGAAGCCCCCGGGAATGAAAGTTGTCAAGGAGGGCTCGACGGCCGACTCGTTAGCCACCACTTCAGGGGCAACTGCTTCAGTACCAGCTGCCGGTTGAGAAGACAAAGGGGCAACTTATTGAAGGACGATTTTTGATGTTTTGGACATTGTCATTCGGGGGAGTGTGTGAAGATTTGGAAAAACAATTGAAATTTTTGAAGAAATGGGTTTTGAAGACGAAGAACGGAGTGTGAATATTTAAAGAAAATCTGGGCAAAACCTAGAAATTACTGAGAAATCTTGAAGAACAGGGGTAAAGATATGAAAGTTTGAGGAAGGGTTATAATAGCTTGAAAACTCAAAGGTAGAAGTTTGGTCAAAAGGTGAAAAATGAACAAAGGTGTCATGACCCAAAATCTCACCCGTCGTGATGGCGCCTATCTCGATACTAGGCAGGCCGACACCCTCGTTAAACTCCCGTATCTTTTAAGTTTAAAAACATAATGATTAAATACAGCGAAAGAAAATTCATAAATACTTATATAAACACTCCCTAAACCCGAGGTCACTGAGTACATGAGCATCTAATATGAATACAAGTCTGAAAAATACGGTCTATAATAGTCTGAAACCAAATACAGTAAACAAGGAGATAGGGAACGAGAGGCAAGGTCTACGACACGGCAGCTACCTCAAAATCTCCAGAAAATCAACTGCGCGAAAGAATCAACACCCGCTATGTCCAGAAACACCTGGATCTGCACACGAAGTGTAGGGTGTAGTATGAGTATAACCAACTCAGAAAGTAACAATAATAAATAAGGAACTGAAGATAGTGATGAGCTACACAGTTATAATTCACTTTTGGTAATTCCAGCAAAGAATAGACATGCTTCTAAATCCAACAGTTTAAGTCAAATCAACTTTATACAGTTGAAGTTCATATAATCCGGATAATAAAATCTTTCAGAAAATTTCACAACAATGACAGATAGCAACTAAGTGCAACAACAAATGCAAAGCAAGTACTGCCTCTCAGGGAAACAGTCACTCCACTCGTCACAACAACTTAACCACTCGGCTCTCAGCCCTCGGCATTCACACTCAATGGGTACCCGCGCTCACTGGGGGTGTTCAAACTCATGAGGGGCTCCTACAACCCAAGTGCCATAATCTACACGGACAACTCACGTGCCATAGTATAAATATCTGGATCCGCACGGACAACTCATGTGATATAATATAATATAAGGATCCGCACGAACAACTCACGTGTTGCATGGACAACTCGCGTGCTACAGTATAATATCTCATAATCAGGCCCTCGGCCTCGCTCAGTTACAAATCTCTCCAGTCTCTGGGGCTCTCAACAATCATGAAATCAGCCCAAACAACAATGATACAATAATGAACAATAGAGACTGAGATATAATAATCAAGTAAACTGTGACTGAGTACAAACAGTAATTATCAAATAATTCAACAAGTACACGACCTTTGTGGGTCCCAACAGTACCAATATATAGCCTAAGCATGGTTTTTAACATGACTTACAGTCAAATTTCCACAACACATTGAGAGCACAAAGCAAATAACAAGTTATTCAACTTTACAGTTTCCACGGGACGGACCAAGTCACAATCCCCTCGGTGCACGCCCACACGCCTGTCACGTAGAATGTGAGTCACCTCCAAAATAATTACATGATACCAAAATCCGGGGTTTCATACCCTCAGGACCAGATTTATAACCGTTACTTACCTCAACATCGTAGAACTCCTACTCCGGAATGCTTTTTCCTATCAAACCGGCCTCCAAATGACCCGAATCTAGGCACAAGCAATAATAATATGATCAATATGAGCTAAAGGAATGAATCCCACAAGCAAAATACCAATTTATAGGCCAAATCCCGAAATTCACTTAAACTCGGCCCCCGAGCCCACGTCTCGAAATCCGACAAAAGTCACAAAACCCGAAAGCCCATTCACTCCCAAGTCTACCCATACTAAATTGATCAAAATCCTACCTCATTTGGTCCCTCAAATTCCCAAATTACTCTCTCCAAAATCCCAAGCCCTAACCCCTTATTTCACTCCAAAAATCCTACTAATTGGGTGAGAAATTAACGGAAAAACACCATAGCTAATGATAATAGAGCTCAAGCAACTTACCTCAGTGAATACCCTTGAATCCCCTTCAAACCTCACTCCAAAAGCTCCAAAAGCTCCAAACCCCGACTTGAAAATAGTGAAAATGAACCAAAATTCGCGAAGTGTTCTTTTTATAGTTTCTGCCCAGGTCTTTCACACATGTGGTTAAATATGTGCACCTATGGTGCCGCATCTGCGCAAGAACCTCCACACTTGCGAAAAATCAATAAAATCCCCAACTTCGCACCTGCACTCCATATCTGCATCTGCGACCATGCAGGTGCGGAAAAGACCTCGTACATGCGGCCACTGCCTCACCTCCTCACTTCTGTTTCTGCGGGCACCTATCCGCATATGCGGACTCGCAAATGTGACCTCTCCTACGTAGTTGCGAACTCAACATACCTCAATAATGTCCGCACCTGCGACCTCGCACTTGCGACTCCCCTCCGCAGGTGCGGAAATACCAGTAGCAGCAGCTTTAGCTGCATTTTCCAACTTCAAACAATCAGTTAACCACTCGGAATTACCCCGAGCCCCTCGTGACCTCAGCCAAACATACCAACAAGTTATATATCAACATACAAACTTAAACAAATCATCAAATCTCTCAAAACAACATCAAAACGCCAAATTACACTTGGATTCAAGCTTAAAGATTTCTAAACTTCTGAATTCGACAAACGATGCCGAAAGCCGCTAAACCTCGTCTGAATGACCTCAAATTTTGCAAACAAGTCAAAAATAACACCATGAACCTATTCCAACTTCTGGAATTCCATTTTGACCCCGATATCAAAATTTCCACCACCGACCAAAATCGCCAAAATTCTAACTTTTGTCAATTCAAGCCTAATTCTACCACGGGCCTCCAAAATCACATTCCGAATGCGCTCCCAAGTACAAAATCACCTAACGAAGCTAAAAGAACCATCAAAATTCTAATCTGAGATCGTTTGCACATAAGTCAACATCCGGTTGACTTTTCCAACTTAAGCTTCTACTTTAGAGACTAAGTGTCTCAATTCATTTTAAAACCACTCCGGACCTGAACCAACTAACCCGGTATATCACAATATAGCTGAAGGACATAAAAAGAAGCAGAAATGGTGGAAACGGAGCTATCACTCTTGAAACGACCGACCGGGTCATTACATACTCCCCCACTTAAACATACGTTCATTCTCGAACGTGCCAGGAGTTGTTTCCAGGCCGTCAAATCAATATTCCATCTTACCATGCACGTGCCCGGGGGTGATCCCATGCCACCCTATTCCATAGATCTGACAGCACAATACAATTGAAGATCATTAATTTAACCTTAGTCCAAAAACCTTGGAGCCAAATTTCTAACATCCAGAATTCTTTTCAAGACCTGAATCTACATCCACACATTGTATAAGACTGAACGAGCTGCATCAAGTCATAACTATAACCACAGATATAATCAACTAATATTTTACACAACTCGCATGCTCGAGGCACCATTCCTGATCACAGTAATCTCTTATCAGATCAGCAAACATTACTAGTATTAACTGTTAATTTAAATTTCAAGATATAAGATTCGAATTTTTGGACATGATTTTCAAAATTTAGGACACAATGTCCTCAACTTTAGGATGCCATGTCCTAATGTTTGAGCGAATTGGCTAATTTTTAAATGTATTATAAATTGTGAATATTTTAAACATGTTTAAAAATGACTACTTCAGTTAAAAAAGGCCCGTGAGGGCTTGGAAGCCCGGCCCACAGTAAACCATTCAAAACATAATGTCATCAACTATTTAGAATTCCAAATAGGCCCTAAAATACACTATTATGTCAATTGTAATCCCTTGAAGTTTGATTCCCAAGGTCATTGCAATTTGATGAAGAAATGGGTCGAGAAGATTAAAGCAGCGAAAGGATGTCTTCAACTGGGAGAAATCTAAACTCAGTATTCTATGCTACTACATATCATCCAATTCAAGCTGGAAGCATTGATGGAACTGACATTCTTCCTCATGATAACGCCATTTACAGAGCTCTTCTCTGCTCTAATGTCGGCTTGTGTTAGTATTATACTCATTCTAGTTCGTAAAAACCCTTCTTTTTTTACCCATGATAGTTTCAATTATTCACCTCTTTTGCCATTGTTGTTTTCAGATGACCCGTTTGGTGACCCGAAGACTATTGGTGACCCGTATTGTACACTCTTTGTTGGTCATTTGTCTCTTTTTACCACTGAACATACTCTTCGCCAGATTTTCTTTTCTGGATTATTTTTCATTATAAGTTTGATATATAAAAGTTATATATATATTTTGGATTTAAGTTATATGTAGGGACGCTATAATGTAACTTTTTACACCGTCATTGTAATTTAACTGTGTTATAGCGGGTTATTTACCACTGAACATTCCTTTCGCCAGGTTGGTTTTTCTGGGGGTTTTCCCTCAATATAAGTTTGGGTGTAAAGGTTATATTTTTTTAGATTTAAGTTATATACATGGACACTACACTACACTATAGTGAAATTTTATACCGCCATCCGCGTAATTTAACTTGTTATAACGGGTTATTTACCATTTATTCTAGATTACTCTTGTGCCATTCTTTTGTTCTTGTTGTTTGCTTATTGCCTAATTGGTGTTAAAGTTTATATCTTTTTGATAAGCTTATACCAATTTATCTTATACTATGGGAAATTGCTCGAGTTTTGTTTATTTAAAATTTTGGTTCATTCGAACCCTTTTTTTTCCAACAAACAACTTTACTATATTATATAATAATAGCTCTCAAAGAGTCAAAGGATGCAACTGCATCGTTTACAATCCAACTAGGAAAAGTAGAAACCCAATTAATTCTATGTAATAGCGAAATAGAAAACTTGGCTAAATTATGTGCTAAGACATTCCAAGATCTAGGAACATATTCAATATTTATATCTTCAAAGGAATTCATCATCTTTCAGATATCTTCACAAGTAGTCTCTATCTCCCACGAGACCACTATCCTTTTTCTTATCATAACCACCACATTTTTTGCATCTGATAGAATATGCACCTTTGACCATCCTTTTTCTCTAGCTTTTTCCAGAGCTTCACGAATTGCTAGTGCTTCAGCAGTAATGGCTTTCCCAACAAATTGAATTGGGGTGCCAAAGGCTTGAAGCAAATGACCCTAGCTATCCATAGCCGCCACTCCAATGCTTGCCATCTTCTTTTCCAATTGTAACCCAGCATCTGCAAACAAAACAACACCATCTTGTGCCACAGTGATATTTTTGTTATCAGAACAGTCAGATGTGTGGGAAGGAGAAGAGATAGTAAACATATAATTTTCATATTCATGAAAATCAAAAAGTGCTTTGTTTACAATTTTATTAGGTTCACATATATCCCTATTAAAATTCAACAAATTTCTAGCCTTCCAAATTTGCCACATAATTGAAATGCTTATGTCACGACCCAAAATCTAACTAGTCGTGATGGCACCTAACCCAACTCGTTAGGTAAGCCAATTACCAACTATCCAATTTCAATAATAATTATTAAAGCAATTTAAGTGAATAAAGGTCTTAATCTTGTACAATTCCTAAGAACTAGTAGTACAAATCATGAGCTTTTAAGAATAGAGTATACAAAGCGGAAATGAAATAAATACATAGTCTGGTTGAATAATACATAAACAGAGCTTTTATAAATTTAAGGCTACCCTGAACAAGAGGTAGCTACAACAGGAACACAGGTACATCTTCATATCCCGCAACCATCGAGCACAGCAACAACAGCAACCAACATCTGCAAGCAATATGCAGAAGTATAGTATCAGTACAACCGACCCCATGTACTGAGTAAGTAACAAACCTAACCGTAGGTTGAAAGTAGTGACGAACTTCTATCAAGGTCGAGGTTCAAAACCACTAGTCCACAACGGTCCATAACAACATAAAACAAATAATACCAGAAGAAATACAGAGATAAAATGCTTAGCCAAATCATGATTTTAAAAATAATAGTTCTTCCTTTCAAATACATCAGTGAAAACCCAAATCGATTGTCGAAACTGCCAAAAATATGAATAAGTATGAAAGCAATTAATTTTTCCAAAATCCTTTCAATAATAAATAAAATATCTCATTTTCTTTCCCAGATAACCAGTGTAAAACCAATGCATCACTATGCCCATCTGTCAGCATGTGTGAGAAATCATGAATAATGTGATACCGTACAGCATGACGAAACACATCTCTATGCATATATGTCATGTGTGCATGTCAATGCAATGTATCTCAGAGATTGTACTCATGTACTCACACTCTCAGAGTACTCAATCTCATTGTCTCGCATTCTCTCTCATTGTGCTCAGCACACTCAATCACTAAGCGCTATACAATACCTACTGCGGCGTGCAGCTCGATNAGCTATCCATAGCCGCCACTCCAATGCTTGCCATCTTCTTTTCCAATTGTAACCCAGCATCTGCAAACAAAACAACACCATCTTGTGCCACAGTGATATTTTTGTTATCAGAACAGTCAGATGTGTGGGAAGGAGAAGAGATAGTAAACATATAATTTTCATATTCATGAAAATCAAAAAGTGCTTTGTTTACAATTTTATTAGGTTCACATATATCCCTATTAAAATTCAACAAATTTCTAGCCTTCCAAATTTGCCACATAATTGAAATGCTTATGTCACGACCCAAAATCTAACTAGTCGTGATGGCACCTAACCCAACTCGTTAGGTAAGCCAATTACCAACTATCCAATTTCAATAATAATTATTAAAGCAATTTAAGTGAATAAAGGTCTTAATCTTGTACAATTCCTAAGAACTAGTAGTACAAATCATGAGCTTTTAAGAATAGAGTATACAAAGCGGAAATGAAATAAATACATAGTCTGGTTGAATAATACATAAACAGAGCTTTTATAAATTTAAGGCTACCCTGAACAAGAGGTAGCTACAACAGGAACACAGGTACATCTTCATATCCCGCAACCATCGAGCACAGCAACAACAGCAACCAACATCTGCAAGCAATATGCAGAAGTATAGTATCAGTACAACCGACCCCATGTACTGAGTAAGTAACAAACCTAACCGTAGGTTGAAAGTAGTGACGAACTTCTATCAAGGTCGAGGTTCAAAACCACTAGTCCACAACGGTCCATAACAACATAAAACAAATAATACCAGAAGAAATACAGAGATAAAATGCTTAGCCAAATCATGATTTTAAAAATAATAGTTCTTCCTTTCAAATACATCAGTGAAAACCCAAATCGATTGTCGAAACTGCCAAAAATATGAATAAGTATGAAAGCAATTAATTTTTCCAAAATCCTTTCAATAATAAATAAAATATCTCATTTTCTTTCCCAGATAACCAGTGTAAAACCAATGCATCACTATGCCCATCTGTCAGCATGTGTGAGAAATCATGAATAATGTGATACCGTACAGCATGACGAAACACATCTCTATGCATATATGTCATGTGTGCATGTCAATGCAATGTATCTCAGAGATTGTACTCATGTACTCACACTCTCAGAGTACTCAATCTCATTGTCTCGCATTCTCTCTCATTGTGCTCAGCACACTCAATCACTCAGCGCTATACAATACCTGTTGTGGCGTGCAGCCCGATCCCTATTTATAGTTGACTGTGTTTACTGGGGGTGTATAGACTCATGAGGGGCTCCTACAACCCAAGCGCTATAAGCACGGACAACTCACGTGCTGCACGGACAATTCACGTGCCATAATATAAATATCTGAATCCGCAAGTCACGTGCAATAATAATATATATAAAGCCAACCTGGCCTGCTGCGGCGTGCAGCCCGATCCCATAAATATCCTCACAAAGCAGGCCCTCGGCCTCACTCAGTCATCAATCTCTCCAGTCTCTCGGGCTCACAATGTCTTGAAAATAGCCCAAAATGATGATATGTTGTATCAATAAAAAACAATAGAGACTGAGATATGATATGCAATGAAATGAATTTGACTGAGTATGAATTTTCAATTTAACACAATAATTCACAGTAATATGACCTTTGTGGGTCCCAATAATACTGGCACATAGCCTCAATATGATTTTTAATATGATTTTCAGCTCAAAATCTTTAACACAAAAAATCACATGGAAAATGCCAAGATTATTTAACTATAAAATTTAACAGAAACAATTATGTCGCAATTTCTATAGTGCACGCCCACACGCCCGTCACCTAGCATGTGCGTCACCTCCCACTAATTCACAAAATACATATATTCAGGGTTCATACCCTCAACTCCAAGATTAGAAGAGTTACTTACCTCGAACAAGCCAAATCCAATGTCGAGCAAGCTAAGCAATGCTCCAGAAATTCCATTCTGCGCGTATCAACTTCTAAAGGGCTCGAATCTTGTCACAATTAATTTGATTCAGCTCACAAAAATTAAATGAATTAATTCCATATCAAAATACTAATATTTACCAAAAATCCAAAATTACGCCCCAAAAATCACTTGTGGGGCTAACGTCTCGGAATCCGATAAAACTCACAAAATACGAACCCCCATTCAATCACGAGTCCAACCATACCAAAATTACTCAAATACGACCATAACTCGGCCTTCAAATTCTCAATTAAAGTCTATGAATTTTTCTACTATTTTCAACCCAAAACACTAATTTGTTGATAAAAACAATAATAGATTCGTGTAATTTAACCAAAATCGAGTTAGAATCACTTACCCCAATCCATATGGTGAACATCGCCTCAACAATTGCTTCAATCCGAGCTCCATAGCTCCAAATGTGTTAAAATGGCCGAAACCTCGAAATATATCTTATGTCCAGGCATTTACTCTTCCCAGACAGCCTATAGTGTATCCATAACGTTTTGTACAAAATTCCAAATGACAATTGGTTTACATTTCCGAAACCTATACATCAAGGGCTACAACTTTCATTTTTGGATCATCTCCAAATTCCTTATAGATTGCAAGATATAAGCTTCTAAATTCGGGTCAGTGCAACACAAATTTTGTTCTACGCTATCGCGAAAGAGCTTCCGCGATCGCGATTCACAAGGTTCCAAACTGTTGTTTGCTCTTCGCGAAAGCGACCAAATGTTTGCGATCGCGATGCACACCTCTGTAGGCAGAAACCAGCAACTAAAAATAGTCTGAAACCACCCCGAAACTCACCCGAGCCCCTCAGGACCTCAACCAAATATACCAACAAGTCCTAAAACATCATACGAATTTAGCCGAAGACTCGAATCACATCAAACAACGCTAAAACTACGAATCACACCTCAATTCAAGCCTAATGAACTTTGAACTTTCAAACTCTATATCTTGTGCCGAAATACATCAAATCAATCCGGAATGACTTCAAATTTTGCACACAAGTCATAATGACATAACGAAGTTGTTCCAATTTTCAGAATCGGATTCCGACCCCGATATCAAAAAGTCAACCCCCCGGTCCCAAAAATTCAACTTTCGGCATTTCAAGCCTAATTCCACTACGGACCTCCAAATAATTTTTCGGACACGCTCCTAAGTCCAAAATCACCATAC
>AWOL01S0040203.1:1076-69245 GCA_000715115.1 Nicotiana otophora
CTGAGGAAGCGGTACGTGTTCTCGCCATCTGCGAGAGAATAAGAGTAGAAGAGTTCAATCAGCATTGAGAAAGAAAAATCGCACGACAGATCTACCTTGAGTCTCCGGACAGCAGACCAATAGCAAAATCTCGATCAACCCGAGCTGGTATCAAAATTTGCACAGAAAGTGCAGAGTGCAGTATCAGTACAACCGACCCCATATACTGGTAAGTGTTGAGCCTAACCTCGATGAAGTAGTGACGAGGCTAAGGCAAGACACCTACAAATCAACCTGCACAATTTAACACTGTATATGCAAATAACAGAAATGAAGAACTAAACAGGAAATGTTGGGAGGAGAATATACTGGGGGGAATACAAGATAAAGAACTACAACAGAATGATCACCGGAGCAGTCAATATACAATGAATCCACAGGAATAGTGAATACAGTAAGGAAAAATACACGGTATCACCCTTCGTGCTTTTACTCTCAATCTCACCATAAAATTAATAGAATCGACACGACATCACCCTTCGTACATTAACTCTCATATCATGGCACGACATCACACTTCGTGCATTAACACTCACAATATGGCACAACATCACCCTTCGTGCATTAACACTCACAATATGGCACGACATCACCCTTCGTGCATTAACACTCTCCCTTACTATAATGCAATGCATAATTAACAACAGGGAGATAGAATAACAAGTACAAACCTTACTTCAACATTTAGTTCCATGATATCAATCTCAACTTTGAAATAAAAACTCAATTATCACCAGAAAATCTGTAAACATGATAAGAACGATAAATTAAACAACACTAGTATAACACGTAGCAATTTGGCATAGGAATGAGACAATATAAGAAAAACAAAAAAACATGGAAAATAGGTAAATTGGCGGCGCATAAGTACTCGTCACCTCACATATACGCCGCTCACATGAATTTCACTTAGCAAGTATTCTAAGGTTCCTAATTCCCTCAAGTCAGGGTTAGACACGACACTTACCTCTCTCCGAAGGCCACTTAATTCTCAATCACAACTTTTCCTTTGAAATTTACCTCCAAACCACTCGTATCTATTCGAAAATGACTAAATAATATCAAATATTGCTAAAGGAATCAATTATATTGCATAAATCAAATTTCCCAATGTTTTCTCCAAAAAGTCAAAAAATCGACCCCGGGCCCGCTTGATAAAAACCCGAGGTTCGGACCAAAATCCATTTACCCATTCATCCCCGAGCCCGAATATATAATTGGCTTTGGAATCTGACCTCAAATTGAGGTCTAAATTCCCAAATTCCCGAAATCCCTAGTTTCTTCCCTAACCCCTAATTCTACCATGAAAACTCTAAATTTTAAGTTGATAATTCAATAAATGTAATGGGTAATTGAAAGAAAATGGTTTAGAATCACTTATCAACACTTTGGGGAAGAAAATGACTCTTTAAAATCGCCTCTACCCGTTTGGTTCCTGAAAAATGTTGAAGAAATGGCTTAAACCCGTGTTTGGAGTTTGTTTTAAGTCACTGGACAGGCCTTCATCGCGGTCGCGAGAGGCCTGTCGCGATGCACAGCGACCTAAGGCCTTCGCGTTCGCAAGTCTTTCTACACATTCGTGTAAGGCAGCTCCCCCCAAGCCTTCGCATTCGCGACCCGGTGGACGCGTTCGCGTAGAAGAACATGACCCCCCTCCCCCAGGCCCCTTAAACTATCGCGTTCGCGTGAGACAGATCGCGTTCGCGAAGGGTACCACCCCCAACGCTTCGCGTTTGGGACCAGTCCTTCGCGTTCGCGAAGAAGAAATTTCCCCTGCCCCCATTTTACCTTTCTCGTTCGCGACACTACCTATGCGAACGTGAAGAAGGGCACACCAGAATAGCTGCTGCAGCAAAACTCTCAGAGTTTCTAAGTGCAAATCACCCTGTAGCCTATCCGAAACTCACCCGAGCCCTCGGGACTCCAAACAAAATATGCACACAAGTCTAAAAATATCATACAGACCTACTCGCACGATCAAATCGCCAAAAAAACACCTAGAACTCCGAATTTAGCACCAAATCGAATGAAATTCTCAAGAACACTTTAAAATTGCTATTTTCTCAACCGAAGATCCGAATCACGTCAAATCAACTCCGTTTCTCACCAAATTTCTCAGAAAGGTCTTAAATATCATAATGAACCTGTACCAGGCTCCGGAACCAAAATACGGACCCGGTACTAACAATGCCAAACATCAATCAATTCTTAAAAAAAATTAATTTTCAAATTTTTAATTTTCATCAAAAATTCATAACTTGAGCTAGGGACCTCCGAATTCGATTCCAAACATACACCCACGTCCCATAATTCGATACGGACCCACCGGAATTGTCAAAATAAAGATCCGAGCTCGTTTACCAAAAATATTGACCGAAGTCAACTAAAATCAACTTTTAAGGCAAACATTCTTATTTTCATTAGTTTTCAACATAAAAGCTTTCCGAAAACCTGCCTGGACTCCGTACACAAATCGAGGAGGGTAAAAATGAGATTTTAAGGCTTAAGAGCACAAATTCGAGTTCTAAAACATAAGATAACCTTTTGGGTCATCACATATAATAACATGCTAAAGTGTAGGCATGTGTAAAGTGTGTTATGATAACTCAAATCGACAATTTCATCACAAAAATAGCAATTACCAAGTTTATTTGGGGAATTAGCCTCTTCGTAACCTCAAATATAGCTCAAATAGCTCACAACAATGTTACAAATATGAGAAATATCATAGTTTAAAGTTTAACAGGCAATTCTACGCATATCATATCATAAGCACACTTTACTCATGCCTAAGCAATTCTAGGCATATCATGTATATGATGAATAAATATCATATTTCATGCTCTTGGACTAGTATAATAACATGCTAAAGTGTAGGCATGTGTAAAGTGTCCTATCATAACTCAAATCGACAATTTCATCACAGAAATAGCAATTACCAAGTTTATTTAGGGAATTAGCCTCTTCGTAACCTCAAACATGGCTCAAATAACTCACAACAATGTTACAAATATGAGAAATATTATAGCTTAAAGCTTAACAGTCAATTCTAGGCATATCATATCCTAAGCAATACCCCGAGTATGGATAAATACTCTGGTACTCGCACATGGGCTCAAACCCCACATGTATGCACGCCCATAGCACGTAGTTATCACAAATAATTCAGGCAACTAGTGCCTCAACCAAATTTAGATAAAAATACTTACCTCAAGAAAGACAAATCAAATAACGAGCAAACCAACCGATACTCTAGAAATGCCAAGCCACACAAATCAACCTTCGAACGGCATGAAACTAGCCAAAAGCAACTCAAAAACATCAAGTAATGTCTTAGGAAACAAACCCAAGCGATAAAGGTCGAATATTTAATCAAATATTCAAAGTCAACCAAAAAGTCAACCCCAACCCACATCTCAGAACCTGACAAAATCATAAATTATGACAACTCATTCGAATACGAGTCTAACCATATATATTTTATCCAAATCTGACCTCAATTTCATGTTCAAAACCCAAAATTCATTCTTTTAAGTTCAAGTCAAAATTCCCTAATTTCTTCTCTTCAAATCCTTGATTTAGGTGTAATCATCCATGGAAAATATAAAATATATAATCAAAACAAAGATAAAATTACTTACCCTCGTGATTTGAGTGTTTATCTCCTCCAAAATCGCCTTACTTGTTCTCCAAGAACTCAAAAAGTGGAGAAAATGAACTCAAAATCCCGAAATTGGATGTTTTAATGCACTGCCATTGGTCTTTCTTCGTGACCGCGATAAAAAAATTCCAACAAGCTTGCCCAACTCTTCCAGATAGCCTGTAGTATAATGGCTATAACTTTTTGTGCAAAACTCAAAATGATAAATGGTTTAATTTTCTGAAAATTAGACACAAAGGGCTACAATGTTTATTTTTTGGATCGTTATCAAATTACTTATAGATTGCAAGATATAAGCTTCCAAAGCTAATCTTGTGACACCAGAAATTCCTCTACGCGATTGCGAGAATGGCTTCCATGATCACGTTTCACAACGCCCAAACAACAATATGCTCTTCGCTAGCGTGACCCAAAGTCCGCGATCGCGATGCACACCCATGTAGCCAAAAATCATCACCTAAAAAGGGCCTAGAAATGGTCTGAAATCACCCCAAAACTCGTCCAAGACCCTCGGGACCCGTTCGAACATACCAACAAGTCCCAAAACATATTACGGACATACTCGAGGCCTCAAATCATACATAATAACATCAAAACCATGAGTCATTGATCAAGATCATTCTCTTAAGTTCATAAACTATTTTAAACTTCGAACCAAGCACACAATTCTAGCCTAACCAATCCTGAATGAATCCAAATTTCGCATGCAAGTTCCAAATAACATATAGAACCTATTCAAATTCTCAGAACAACAATTCGAACCCGATAACATTGAAGTCGACTCCTGGTCAAACCTATGAACTTTCCAAACCTTCAAATTGTTAACTTTCGCCAAATAGAGTCGAAACCTTCTAGGAACATCAAAATGCATATCCGGGCATACGCCCAGGTCCAAAATCACCATCCGGACCTAACGGTTCCTATCCGGGGTCAAATACACAAAGGTCAAACTTGGTCAACTCTTTCAACTTAAAGCTTCAAAAACGAGAATTATTCTTCCAAATCAATTTCGAATCACCTTAAAACCAAAACCGATGATACACACGGGTAATAATACATTATACGAAGCTAGTCATGCCCTCGAACAATCAAATAGAATGCAAATGCTCAAAACGACCGGTCGGGTTGTTACATTCTCCCCCACTTAAATATACGTTCGTCCTCGAACGTGCCAAGAGTCGTCTAAAGCTATCAAATCACTGTGTAACCATACCATGCACATACCCGGGGTTCATCACACGTCACCCCACTCCATATAAGTCCGTCAACTAATCATAACCGAAGATGCTTCCTTCAACTTTAGTCCATAAACCTTGGAACCCAATTTCTAACATCCGAAATTCATTACAAGACCCGAATCTCGCATCGACATACTGTATAAGTCTGAACAAGATGTACCAAGCCATAACCATAACACAAGATGTTATCACATGATATACCACATAACTCAGATACTCACATCGATAACTTCTGACCACAATAACTGCCCAAAAATATACCCGGTACCGGTAAAAAATCTCATATCAACTAAAAACTTGTTCCAAACCTTCGTATACTGCCAATGGTGAATAAAACAAGTAGAAACTCATGACCACTCATCAGATCAACAAGTCATGGAGCTCACTCTCGTCTGTCAAGAACCATAGCAAAATTCTAAGCCGATCAGTGACATTGTGCTTCCAAATATGCCGTAATCAAATTTGATAGCACCCATTCCAAGTCCAACGATCTCACCCCATCAATTACAGCTGCTCTACTGACATGCTACACAATTAAAAACTAAATCCACATATCATGCAATCCATGCACTAATAAGAAACAACTCAAATGTACTCAAACATGGAAAATGACTCAAATGGGAGAACCGTCCCGCAAGCTCATCAGGTTCCACCACGAGCAAAACACTGTAAACGTATCACATAGGGAGAATCAAGACACAAAATATCAACCCAAAGGATTATATCCCAACATAATTCTGCTTACAATGGGTGACTCAATCCAAACACTGGTCCACATGAAATAACTCGAGTCATAATGTTCAAAATAAAAAACCATATGCAAATCAACATCAAATACACAAAGTTGCATGACCATAACCACGGAGAGACGAATAGTACAATATACCACAATGCGGAAAGACCATAACCAAGGTGCAATCAACCATTCAACTCCCCAAGTACCATCCCACAAGACCCAGACAGAATGCACCATGAGTGCAAATACCCATCCGATCACAACCCATCATAACATAGAAGAGTAATACATAGAACATATCAGGACACAAACAAGCTCAATTCTAACCGAATGACACACCCCTCAATAATAGTAGTGCTAAGTCAAAACATGTCCTGGTATAGAATATGCATCCTCATTTGGCCTACCAATGGGCCCCCAAATCAACTCCAAAAATCCTCAATTAGATAAATAAATCTCCAAACATCCACAATAACCTAACCATATCATATACTCCCAGCTGGCTAACTTTGGCCATATATTCACAGTCTGCGACCAAGAGGTTTACGCCTCTGAGACTCCTGATCTCCAAATCACGAGAATACAAAACAAATCTCCACATCCAATCCCGACTCGATCACTCAAATGATCGACACATCTCTCATGCACAATCATCTTATGAGAATTACTTCCATAATCCTTCAGTGCCACATAGCAAGATCTGAACATCAACAGTCGATCAACTAGGCGAGTACCGCAATAACAATGGAACATCCATAAGTCAAAACACAGTGCGACTTATGAAATGCACACTCACCTCCAGTGATATCAAATAGTACCATCATTCTTTTAAACATTTGGATCAGTGTGTGCTGTCTAAAACTCATGACCTTCCATTTAAAATTGAACCACAAACTTGTACATGAAAATCTCAATCCCACACGTTGTATCGCATCTATCATGGCACTATAGAATAACACGAGAACCTCTTTATCGACTCCGAGTCATCAGTAAAATACATATTCAATTAGCTAGAAACCTTCAACTCGATTCCATCTAGGAGAAAATCACAATACGCAACATACTCCTCATCCTAGTTGAAAATATCCATCTCAACCCGTGGCAGAAATCACCGAGAACACTTCGAAATCCATTTGTACATAACCAAGCCATTAACACTGAATTTCTATTACTCAACCAACTCAATAATCTTACCCCTAAAATACCGATAAAGCCTCACCAGATCATAAGAACCAGAAGAACCGACCATTCCCATTACCATGTCGATCTAAAACACTACCAAAATGATCTATTTCTTCGAGTTTCTTCCGAACTGCCTTCAAGTTAACACTTATCCTTTCTAGAACACCAATATCCTCAACCAAAGATCACCACAAGAGATCCTAGCATGAAACCACGTCGTCATAAAGTCCATAAGCTACCGTATTCCCTTTTAAGCAATCAAAATATCCCATCCGAGATACACACTCTGAAGAGACCTTATGTGAATCTAATGCTGGCCCTTTTACCTTTCTGATACTAAAATGTAGAATTCATAATGATATAGAAATGTCGCAAGTCTTGAACCACCCAATGCAAATCTCAGATCTTAGCCATATACAAATTCGGGGGAAATTCTCAAACACCACGTATGAATTTTGAACTCATTAGAACCATTCTCGAGAATCCTCCACCCTATTCTATTCTCAAACGCACCGCCCAAACGAGATGAACGAAATGTTCCCTATTAGCACACCAACACCCAAAGAAATAAACCCACCTTAATGCAACCGGGTGACTCCATTTTCTTTGTACTTTACATCATTCACGAACAACAAACCTAAACCATTCCAAGACTTCTATATATCCATAAGGTTTGATACATCATGTATCCAGAAATTTCCTTGCTTGAGTCACCCTTGAAATCAAACTCTTAAAGTCATAACCGATCCATAAGCATGCCTCTGGCCAAAACTAATATAACACATAACTATGTAATCCATTTGTCGATAGCAGACTCCCACACTTGGCTCAAAGCCATAGATCACAACATCCGATAGCCCACAATACCTTACTCCCTTACTACAATAATCCCGCACTGCAATTCAAGAAATTCCTTTATGAACTCATGTACCACTAATCACAAAACAACTCAAATCTTCTGCTAAACGCACATTCATTCTTGTGATAGTCAAATCAACTTCCTCAATCGATCCAAACTCAAATTGCAACATATGTAACCCACTGGTAGAAAGAAACTCTCCACACAAACATCATAAGGGTCACACAACCTTAGAACATTCCGCAGGAGATGACCCACCTGCCTAGCCTCAAGCTGGCATCTCTATATGCCCTTTCACGACCATAATTACTATGCAATCACTTAATCTTCCCGAGTCTGAAGTCGTCAACAAGACATAAGAATATATTTCACCCTATAACTGGACAACATGAGATCCCTCAATACGCTCATAACTCGATACTGTACAACACATCGAGACAGATATCAAACACACAATAGTCCCTTTTACATTCCTAGCAACCCATTTCGTCTTATCAAATCCATATGTAGACATACCATGGCCACATCATACTCATCGTATAGCCATAACATCACTCACCGAGCCATAAATATCACTCCTAGGACACTACCGGACATCGAAGTCCAAAAGCACATGCTCACGCAATTGAAACCACCGAGCCCAAGCTACGGTCAAAACCCGGCATCAAGTACTCCAGACTGGCCTATCACCAAAATACAAAAAACACATCTCACACCTCATCCATGGAATCATAAGCCGTCGGTTCACAGCTGATACCAAGCGCTCACATAACACACGAGTGGATGGAATGAAAACAAAGATATACGCTTCAAGCTGAATCAATGTTGCACGATAAAGAAGGAAAGATGGAAAGATTATCCTAAATGCCCCGTAGCCTCTCGAAGAAGGGTATAGATGTCATCATACCGATCCGCAAGAAATTACTAGACGCTTGCTCATGACTCGTGAAACCTATGAACCTAGAGCTCTCATACTAACTTGTCACAACCCAAAATTTAACTAGTCGTGATCATTATTCTAAAAGGCATTTTCAGGGCTATCCCTGGGGCGAGACGCACCAAAAATACTATGAGGCAATGGTGTGGGGCGAAAGTCTCAAGAGGAACTGAAATGTATTAAAATATAAAAGTCAAGACATTTTTTTATTGATTGAAGACCTAATTTATGGTCTTTCCCAATTCTTTATCTTTTCTGTTAGTCTGCTAATATCTCCCAAAAGCAATGAATATTCAATTATTTTTACAAATACAAAGAGAACTCAATTCTCCTCCATAGCAGCAAGTTCAAAGTTCAAATTGCAGGTTAGTCATCCGTTTTGTTCCTCCATGTAGAAATTTTGTTATTTTCGACTCAAGTTACTTATGCTTGTAAGTAGAATATAATAGATTGTTTTGAGTAATGTTTTGTGGGGATGTAGCACATCTATATATATATATAGTTTTCTTCAATATTTATGCAATTTTACCTATTTATAAATATTTACTTGTAATTATATTATTTTATAAAATATTAAAAATTAAATACCAATGGGGCTTACGCTCTGTGGCTCGGGGCTTACGCTTCGCTGAGGCATATGTAAAACGCCTCGCCTTACGCCCATGCCTTTTAAATCATTGGCCGTGATGAGAACTAACCCAATCCGCTAGGTAAACCAAATAATAGTAACACAATTTAATGATACTATATTATAAGCGGGAACACCAAATGTCAAACTTGAATTACTAAAATACCCATTAAAAGCTTAAGTGCATATTTACCCTTTTCCTATAATATTTTTGTACAAAAATGTAAATATTTAACAAATACATGTAGAGGAACTTTGATAAATTACAAGTCTAAGTCAAAATAATCTGAAATTAGGAGCAATTGAAGAGACTACTATTACAATTAATCTCATCATTATGTTGAATAGTAGCAGTTACAAAGAGCCACATTCATGCTTCGTTCGTCTCTTTTTTATGAAAAATAAAGTGCTTATTGTTTTAATGCATATCTTTTTTGCCTTCCGATTCCTATTTTCCTTCTAGGGATGCCAATTTCTACCAACATTCCTCATGATATATACAATTTCCAAACGATTGTCAAGAGGCTCATTGTCAACTAACCTTTTCCGCCATCAACAAGCATGGCTTGCAAGTTTTGTTCAATGAAAAGAAATGTAATTCGTCATCTTAATTCTCATGTTAAATCAATGTATGGTTGGATCGTCATATTAGTTTACAAGTTCAGGTTAAACACATACCAAAAACAAGCAACCTTTAAATTCAATCATCATTTTTCATGTGAAAGTAAATTTGTTACATCTAATTGTATATATAAATCCAATATATGTTAGATACTATATGGTTTTCTTTCCCCAGTAATTTTTCCTATTTAATTCATAATTTGCAAACGTTTTGTCTCTTCGCTTGATTTTGGCAAAAAGATTTATTTTAAGTGACACATTGTATTTCTATGTGTATGTGTATTGTTTTCTGTTCTCTTTTTGTTTGCCGACTATGTATCAGAACAAACACCTTCAATTTTGTCAACATTGCCAAGACAACATATACATGGAGATTAATACAGCACGAGTAAGAAGAAAGAAATTCGTAAACAAGATGATCCATGTACTAAGGATAAATAATGTATAATACATACTGGATCATGGATAAACTTTATTGGTCCTATAACTTTAATTTTTTCTTTAATTTTCATTTTACAGCTCAAAAATATTTTAATAATAAAAAGTTTATACACGTAATTATGGGTACACGCGCGCGTCTAAAGATTAGTGATAATGATAAGAGTCAAAAAGTAAAATAACTGAATTTATACAACTCCCCAAGGACTGGCAGTACAAGTCATGAGCTACTGAGACTTTAGATTTACAAGGCTGGTATGAAATAATATTTACAATAACTGATTGAAATATACATAAAAAAAAAAAACTCAAATCTAAACTACCAAAAACAAGTGGTATCTATGTCTGGAAATCATGTACGTTCTCAATGTCGGCTCTTGCCATACGCAACAACATCGACTCCAAGATCTCCACGCAAGGTGCAGAAGTGTAGTATGAGTACAACCGACCTCATCTACTAAATAACTATCATAACTAACTTCAGTGAGGTATTAGAAGTAAATATTATAAATGATACTCGCTATCACATGTACAGTTCATAATTTCAACAAGTATAGAACATATATATGATCAAATCAAGAAATCTCGATGCTCACAATTCTTTGTTTTAAAGTTTTCTGTTCAGTCAACAATCCAACATATAAGGAAGAGAAGCATGTAAATCGTGTAAACAGTCAAGGAAAGTACAAGTAAAGTTGAAATACAATAACCAAATATAAGCCCCTTACCACACACAATCTGATCCAATAAGGACTGTTGCGAGATGCAACCCAATCCAAATAATATTAACCAGCTCTCCTAGAGCTCACATCAACCAAAAACCTGTCGGTTTCTCACAATCCGCGTGTACATTATCAAGAGAGAAACATGAGAGGGTGACCGTAGGGGGATGGATCGATATCCATATGCTGCACAAACAACTCACGTGCTGCACGGACAACTCACATGCTAATAATATCAACCGCGCAGACAACTCACGTGCTGTATGGAAAACTCACATTCTATAATATCAATATCTGGATCCGCACAGATAGCTCACATGCTGCACGAACAACTCACGTGCTGCAAGAACAACTCACGTGATGCACGAACAACTCACGTGCAAATATCATAATTCGCCCGCATGATCACAAACACAATATCATAATCCGCCCGCCATGGTCATAGGCATAATAACACAATCCGCCAGGCCTGATGTGATGACCCAAAATCTAACTAGTCGTGATGGCACCTAACCCAACCCGCTAGGTAAACCAATTAACAATAAATCAATTCCAGTGAAATTTGTTGAGATAATAATGATGAAATAACTGAGCTTTTATACAAAATCCCAAAGATTGGTAGTACAAATCACGAGCTTCTAAGACTTTGAATTTACAAAGCTGGTATGAAATAAAGTACATCATCTATTTGAAATGTACATGAATAGATTAAAATTCTAAAGCTACCAAGATCAAGAGGCAGCTATAATGGGAACACACGTACATCTTCAATCCATCTCCCTCCGTACACAACAACATTAGCATCCAACATCTGCATGCAAGTTGCAGAAGTGTAGTATGAGTACAACCGACCCCATGTATTCAATAAGTCAATAAGTAATAAACCTAACCTTAGGTTGAAAGTAGTGACGAGCTGGAACAAAGGTCAGAGTCCAACAACAATAGCCAACAACAGTTCATAACAATATAATGAAAGTGATAAAAGAAGTAACTCGGAAATAAAATGCTCAGTTCGTTCACGGTTCTAAAACATAGGCATACTTTTCAATTATAGCAGTGAAAACCCAATTCTTTTACCGAAATCACTAAAATATGAGTAATTTGTAAAATTGTGATTTTCCCCAAAACTTTCAACAAGTAAGTATTTTATTTTCAAATGGCATGAAGAAAATTCATCTCTATGCCTTCATGTCGACGTGTATGTGATGTCATAAATGACGCAGTATCGTACAACATGAGAAAAATGCATCTCTATGCATGTATGTCAAGTGTGCACGTCGAATGCAATGCAACTCGGTGATAAAACCATATGCCTACTCTAAGAGTACTCAATCTCGTTGTCTCACAATTTTCACTCATCACGCTCAATCACTCAACACACCAAGTCACTCAGCACTGAACATGGCAGATCCAACCCTTAACACTCCCAGTCACTCACCACTATCCATGGCAGATCCATCCCAAATGAATCAATAGCAACTACGTTTACTATAGGTATGCAGACTCTGGAGGGGCAGATCCAGCCCAAGCACTATAACAAAATAAAGGCATGAATCAATAAAGCTTGTTGTGGCATGGAGCCCGATTCCATCATGAAATAATAATCCAGGGAAAATCTAGCCCAAGAATAATAAATCCCGCTGCGGCGTACAGCTCGATCCCACCATTAATCAATGATACAGGGAAGATCCAGCCCAAGAATAATAAATCCTGCTGCAGCGTTCAACCCGATCCCATCAATACCACTCACAATCCGGCCCTCAAGCCCTAACTCAGTCATCAATCTCTCCAGTCTCTTGAGCTCACAATGTCACAAAAATCAGCCCAAATGATGATATGATGCATCAATAAGTAGTAATAGAGATTGCGATATGATATGCAAATGAACGAGTATGACTAAGTATGTAACTGCAATTTAAGCAAATAACTCACAACATATATGACCGTACTGAGTCTCGACAGAATAAGCATATAGCCAAAACATGGTTTCTAACATGGATCACAGTTCGATTACTCTAGCACTTACATATTTCATGGATAAAAATAAGATTAGGTAACTACATAGTACTACAAAATCAATAAATTCATAATTCACACGGTGCACACCCACACACCCATCACCTATCATGTGCATCACCTCAACATCAAGTTTAGAAGTGTTACTTACCTTGAACAAGACAAATCCAATACCGAGCAAGTAAACAATACTCCAAAGATGCCATCCTGCGTGTACCGACCTCCGAACGGCTCGAAACTAACAAAAAGCAACTCAAATACATCAAATAATGCCTAAGAAAACAATTCTAAATGATAAAGGTCAAATATTTAATCAAAACCCCAAAGTCAACCAAAACGTCAAACACGGGCCCGCGCATGCGCCTCGGAACCCGATGAAACTCACAAAATCCGACAACTATTCAATTAAGAGTCCAACCATACTAGTTTTACTCAAATCCGACTCCAAATCAATGCTCAAAACCCAAAAAATCCCTTTATGAAAGTTTAGACAAAACCCCCTATTTTCTCTTTAAAATTCATAATCCATTTACCAAAAACGAAGATAGATTCATGAAATATAATCAAAACTTAGTATAAAGCACTTACCCCATTCCTTGTGATTAAATTTGTCTCCACAATCCCTTAAATACGAGCTCCCCAACTCAAAATATGAATAAAATAGCCAACCCCTCAATATATAGCTTCGCTCAGGTATTGTCGCATCTGCGACACACTTAGCCGCTTCTACGACATCGTTTTTGCGACAAAAATTCCTCTTCTATGGAGAAGCACTGGAGAAATGGACCTTGCACCTGCAGAAAAGCATCTGCTCCTGCGACATCGCAGGTGCGACACTTGAACGTGCATATGCGCAAACGTCCGCTCCTACACTGTCACGATCCCAATTTCCCCCTGTAGGACGTCATGACGGCACCTAGTCTCAATAACTAGGTAATCCTAACAAGCATACAGGATAATTGAAATAATAATCTAAAAGCTCAAAACGCCAGCAACTGTATAAAGTAAAAACTGCAACTCTAAGTATATACAACTTCCAAAACTCGGTAGATATAAGTCAAAATCTATAGATACAATGTTGCAAATATCCTAAACATAATTCTTTATCAAAACATAAAAGGATAGAAGGGGACTCCGAGGCTTGCGGACGTGGACATGTGTACCTTGAAGTCTCCAAGAAGCAGCTCAACACTCTAATATCGAGGCTGATAGGATGCACTTGGATCTGCACAAAACATGTGCATAGGCATAGTATGAGTACACAACAACGGTACCAGTAAGTGCCCAGCCTAACCTCGGTAGAGTAGTGACGAGGTCAGGTCAGGACCCTACTGGGAACAATAAGAAATATTGCAGAAGATATAATGATATAATAAAGTGATAGGGAAGTGTAACAATAGAAATTTACTAAAGGTAACAACACGAAATCAAGAAGACAAACACGACATATAAAGAAGCAAGAATTTTACAAGTTAAGGAACAACCACAACAACAAACAATACAACAAGTAGAGGAAATCAACATGGGCACTCACGAGATACCATCTCGTAGTTCCAAAAGTAAATATCTCACAATCTTTCCTTATAATAACAACCGCACGGCAGAAACCTTGTGCCACAATAACAATCCGCATGGCAGAAACCTCCTTCCATGATAACAATCCGCATGGTAGAAATCTCGTGCCACAATAACAATCCGCATGGCAGAAACCTCGTGCCACAATAAATAATCCGCACAATAGAAACCTCATGGCATAATAACAATACGCAAGGCAAAAATCTCGTTCCACAATAACAATCCGCACGGTAGAAACCTCGTTCCACAACCAAACCATCACCTCAAAAATAATCACAAAAACCAAAATATAACAATTGAAATGATGATATTTCAAGCAAAGAATCCCATAGTTAAATAATGAATACAAAATCAAGGAAGGAGGTAATTCAACTCAGCATGTTGTACAAATTGCAAATAAGAGATAAGACACATAGACATGTAAAATTAAGCTAAACATGATGACTAAACATGCTAGAGTAACTCAATTAAGGATATAAAAGGAAACTACTTAGCAAAAACCAGATTTTTAACATTTAGCCCGAGTACGCACTCGTCACCTCACCTATACGGCCGTCACATATTGTAATTTAGCATAACAATACCAAATCCTAAGAAGAATTTCCCCCACACAAGGTTAGACAAGTCACTTGCCTCAAACTTCGCTCAATCAATAAATAAGAATGCCTTTCCCTTGATTTTCCAGCTCCGAACGACTCACATCTAGCCAAAAGCAATTACATTCTATAAATATAACTATAGGAAACTAATCTAAATAATGAAATTATGATTTTAGCAAAGAATTAAAAAATCACTCCAAAACGTCGACTCGAGCCCACGTCTCGGAACCCGACCAAAATTATAAAATCCGAATACCCATTCGATATCGAGTCCAACCATACAAGAATTATCCAAATCCGACCTCATTTGGGCCTTTCAAAACTCAAGAATTTGGTCTAAGAACTTCCCCCCAAATGTTTCAAACCAGATCCTTAATTAAATGGAGAAATCGAAGATAAATTACTGAAAGTTAGTCAAAAACGAGTTAGGAACAATTATCCCAATAATCCCTCTGAAAATCCCTCAAATTATCGCCTTAATCTGAGCTCTCAAGTCCAAATGGTGAAAAATGACATAAACCCTCGAATTTGGAATTTTAATCTGCGGACCAGATAAATCCTTCTTTGCGAATGCGAAAATTGCCTCGCGTTCGCCAAGCACAAAAATGTTGCTGCCCAGATTCCTCTTATGCGAATGCGAGGGTCCACTCGAAAATGCGATGGCCAGTGATCCCATGCCCCACGAATGTTTGGTAGTTGGAGTTGAGTACAAGAAATTATGGTTGATACACTACAAACTGTTGGGGAAGAGTTTTGGAAGAGTTTGATATTTTCAGCATAAGAGTGTAATGATCCAAATGTCCAGTTTTAGTTCTAGAGATCGAAATTTGATTTCGAGACTTCCTGGATTTTGATAATTAATTATAAGAGTGATATGGAAAGTTCGGTCTAATTAAATCAAGTCGCGGTTGGGGTTTTTAGGGTGAAATATGAGTTAATTGTTTAACGAGCAAAATTGGTATCTCATTGAGCAAATGAACTCCGAATTGAGTTTTGATTGAACGAGTAGGTTTATATTATTATTTGTGGCTCATAGGAATAAGAATCGTCGAATTCCGAGTTCGTATGATGGAGTTGAAGCCTTTTTAGTGAAAACAAAATTATTGGTGTAAACAATTTTGTTGTAAACAGTTCTGATGCGAACCTTTAGCGACTAGATTTGACATTTTTAGCGACGGTATTGGACTTTTAGCGACCAGAATAGTATTTTTTGGGCAGTAACTTAAGGACCAAAAATGGTCATTTCCTTCATTTCGTTTTGGATTTTTGGAGCACGGCTCTTGGGCGATTTTGACGATTTCTTCAAGACTTCAACTTGGATAAGTGTCCTATATCCAAAAGTGATTATATTTCATAATTCCATGGTTATATTCATCATTTAATTTGGATTTAAATGGAAGATATTGGAATTTTTGCAAAATCTTTCAAAAACGGAAATTTTAGATTTGGAGGCCGAGTTGTTATCGGAATTTGATAAAATTGGTATAGGTGGACTCGTAATTGAATGGGTTATCGGATTTTGTGAGTTTCGTTGGATTCAGAGATGTGGAACCCATGGGCAATGTTTGAGTTAAATTTCGGATGTTGTTAGAAAATTAGTATTTTCGTATGAAATTAATTTCTATAATTAGTATTGATTGAATTGAAGTAATTTGGATGGATTTGAGCTGTCCGGAGGTCAATTCAAGCAAGAAGGCAATTTTGGAATATCGGACTAATTTCAAAAATAAAAAGTAAGTATCTTGTCTAACCTTCATTGGGGGAATTACCCCTTAGGCATCGAGTCTTATGTGCCATTTGTGAAATGTGAAAATCCGTATACGCGAGGTGACGAGTACGTACTCAGGCTTATAGGTGCAAATTTTATTGGGTTAAAGTCTTATGCATTATTGTGTAGTAAATTGGATAATTGTTGGCATTTATTAAATCATCTACTTGCCATGCTTCACTCCTTGTTTGTTGAATTTGTGTTTATATGACAATTTGATGTGATTGTTACTTGAATATCTATGTAAATTCCATGAGCTTGGTGATTTGATATTTCTTGGAAATAATTATATTATGGATTTTCCATCTGCAAATAATTAATGAAATAAGTTTAAACCGAGGCATTATATAATTATCAAGAATTTGGATTAATGAAGGTGTTGCGCTATATTGAGTATTTCCATCTCTGTTGTTATTTTGAGGTGTTATACACATTGTGTGGAGCCTTGGTCTATTTGTTGTGAAATTAATTAATTTTGTTATATCTTTAGAATTGGTTGTGGCCATTGGGCAAATTGTGATATGAATTGATTATGTTATGTTGCCATGATAATATTCCGTGTGAATTGTTGTGTTATTTGAGTTATTATTTTGAGGATATAATGGTGGCATTTCACTGTTGATATTATGTGGGTATAAGGGTGGTATTTCACTATTGTTATGTGTTGAGATATTGTCTGGGCGGAGCGGTAAGAGTGGCTATAGGAGAGATAACGGTGGCTATATGAGCGATAAGGGTGGCTATTGATATTGTCAGGGCAGAGGGATAAGGGAGGTTATTATAGGAGTGATAAGGGTGGCTATAGGAGAGACAAAGTGGCTATTGTCAGGGATGATATGTGATGATGTGGAGTTATTGTGTTGGTAATTTTTATGTGATGATGTAGGGTTATTGCGTCGCTAATTTTCATGTGATGTTGTGATTTTCCTTGTGTTTATTTTTATATCTTGTGCAACTTGCTTTGTTGTTTCGGTAAACTTGATAATAGTCTGATCTATGTTGAAATTGAGAGCATGTGGCTATTGCCAGGCGGATTATGTTATATGGGATCGGGTTGCACGCCGCAACAAGTATGATTAATGTTATATGGGATCGGGTTGCACGCCACAACATATATGAATTGTGGGCACGAGGTGCCGTGAAAAATAATGATGATATTGGCACATGAATTGTCTGTGTAGTTATGATATGAAATGTGGTATCGAGGTGTCATAGTTAAATGATGATTATATTTGGCACGTGAGTTGTCCGTGCGGTTTGATAGAGAAATTAGCATGAGGTGCCGTGAAAATATGAAAGTGGGCTGAGACCCGTATTTTATGATTTTGAAATGTTGTGTCACAGGTTGACTTTTATTCGAAAGAGATTTATTTGAAAGAATTTATATTTGAAAGATATTTATTTGAAGGAATTATATTTGAAAGAGATTTATTTGAAAGTATTATATCCTGAAGATTTCTATTTGAAAAACATATGGGCGAAAGATTTATATTGGAAGGACTTGATTAATTGGTTGTACTTGTATTCATTATTTGTTGCGCAATATTTATAGTGTTCTTGTGGCCCTGCTGTGTATATCACTAGTTGATTATTGTTGCCATCATTGTTATTTGTTTTCTATTATTTTTGTATACTATATTGCACAGGTTATTAGATTAGTGTGTTGATATCACTGAGGTTAGTCTTGATACTTACTGGGTACTGACCATGGTGTATTCATACTACACTTCTGTACATTTTTGTGCAGAGCCAGGTATTGGATCTAATAGACTTGGACAGAGCTAAAGTGTGATCGCAAGGATTCAAGGTAGAGCTGCTTGGTCGTCGCAGTACCTTGAATTCTTTTTATTTTATTGTAATGTTAATTATTAATCAAACAATATTGAGTATTCGATCCTTGAGATCATTTCATGTATTCAGTTAGAGTTTGTGACTCAGTATTACCAGTCTTGGGAGGTCGTTATATTTGTAATTATTTCCGATGTTGGTTTATATATAAAAAATGGCTTAAATTGTTATAAAATCGGCTTACCTAGTCTTAGAGACTAAGTGCCATCACGAGGCCTGTGGTGGGATTTTGGATCGTGATAGCTCCTAAGACCAAAATCACCATACAGAGCTATTGGAATCGACAAAACTCCATTCCGGAGTCGTCTTCACACAAGTCAAACTACAGACAACTCCTATGACTTAGACTTCTAATTTAGGGACTATATGTCCCATTTCACTCCGGAACTCTCCCGAACCCGACATGTCATGTAACCACAAAATGAAACATAGGGAGCAATAAACAGGGGATTAGGGCTCATACTCTCAAAACGACTAGTCGGGTCGTTACATCTTCCCCCTCTTAAAATAAACGTTCGTCCTCGAACGAGTATAGAGACATACCTGAAGTGGTAAAAAGACGAGGATAATGGCTACGCATATCATGCTCGATCATCCAAGTCGCCTCCTTGACTGGCTGACCCCTCAACTGGACCTTAACTGACACAATGTTCTTCAACCTCAACTTTTGAACCTGCTTGTCCAAAATGGCCACCGACTCCTCAACATAAGATAGATCCTTGTCCAACTGGACTGAGCTAAAGTCTAACACATGAGACAGATCGCAGTGATACTTTCGGACCATGGAAACATGGAACACTGGATGAACTGAAGAGAGACTAGGTGGTAATGCAAGTTTATAAGCCACCTCTCCAACCCTCTCAAGAATTTCAAAAGGCCCGATATACCTAGGGCAAGTTTTTCCCTTCCTCCCAAACCTCATAACACCCTTTACAGCAGAAACCCGGAGCAAGACAACCTCTCCAATCATGAATGCAACATTGCGAGCCTTCCGTTCTGCATAACTCTTCTATCTCGATTGGGTTATACGAAGTCAATCCTGAATCAATTTAACCTTTTCTAAAGCATCCTGAACCAAATATTTACCCAGTAGCCTAGCCTCACCCGGCTCAAACCAACCCACCAGAGACTGACACTTCCTACCATACAAAGCCTCATACGGAGCCATCTGAATGCTCGATTGATAACTTTTATTGTTGGCAAACTCCGCAAGAGGCAGGAACCGGTCCCAAGAATCCCTAAAATCCATCACACACACATGAAGAATATCCTCCAATATCAAAATAGTGCGCTCGAACTGTCCATGCGTCTGAGGGTGAAATATTGTACTCAACTCCACCTGCGTGCCCAACTCACGCTGTACCGCTCTCTAGAACCCTGATGTGAACTATGTACCCCAGTCAGAGATAATAGATATCGGCACGCCATGAAGCCTGACAATCTCGCGAATGTAAACCTGATCTAGCGGCTATGGAGAGTAAGTAGTAACCACGGGAATAAAATGAGCTAACTTGGTTAATCTATACACAATCATCCAAACTGCATCGAACTTCCTCTGAGTTCGTGGGAGCCCAACAACAAAATCAATAGTGATCCACTCCCATTTCCACTCCAGAATCGCTAGCTTCTGAAGCAATCCACCAGGCCGCTGATGTTTATACTTCATATGCTGACAGTTTAGGCACCGAGCTACATATTCCACTATGTCCTTCTTCATTCACCTCCACCAATAGTGCTGCCTCAAGCCCTGATACATCTTCGCGGCACCTGGATAAATGGAGTACCTCGAACTGTGAGCCTCATAGAGAATCAATTCATGCAAGCCATCTACATTGGGCACACATTGTCTTCCATGCATCCATAATACAATGTCCTCTCCAATAGTGACCTCCTTGGCATCGCCATGCTGAACCCTGTCATTAAGCACAAGCAGATGGGGGTCGTCGTACTAATGCTCTCTGATACGATCATAAAGAGAAGACTGAGAAACCACGCAAGCCAAAACTCGGCTCATCTCAGAGACATCCAATCTAACAAACTGGTTGGCCAAGGCCTGAACATGCAAGGGTAATGGCCTCTCTGCTATAGGTAGATATGATAAGCTACCCAAACTCTCTGCCTTGTGACTCAAGGCATCGGCCACCACATTGGCCTTTCCGGGATGATATAGAATGGTGATATCATAGTCCATAGGCAACTCCAACCACTTCCACTGCTTGAAGTTAACATCCTTTTATTTAAATAGATGTTGTAGACTCCAGTGATCGGTGTAGACCTCACAAGGAATACCGCACAAATAGTGCCGCCAGATCTTCAAGACATGAACAATAGCTGCTAACTCGAGGTCATGGACATGATAGTTCTTATTATGCACTTTCAGTTTTCTAGACACGTAGTAAATCACCCTACCGTCCTGCATCAACACCGTGCCGAGACCAATGTGTGATGCATCACAATACACCATATGGGACCCTGAACCAGTAGGCAATACCAACACTGGGGCTGTTGTCAAAGTAGTCTTTATCTTTTGAAAGTTATTATCACACTCCTCGGTCCACCTGAACGGAGAACCCTTCTGGGTCATCCTGGTCATAAGCGTTTCAGTAGTGGAGAAACACTCTACAAATCGACGATAATACCCCGCCAAGCCAAGAAAACTCTGGATCTTCATAGATGAGGACGGTCTGGGCCTACTCTGCACGGCTTCAATATTCTTCGGATCTGCTATAATCCCCTCACTCGATACTACATGACCCAAAAATGCCACTGAATCTAGCCATAATTCACACTTCGAAAATTTCGCATATAACTTCTTCTCTCAAGGTCTAAAGCATAGACCTCAGGTGCTGCTCATGATATTCCCGGCTCCAAGCGTACACCAGAATGTCATCAATAAACACAATGAAGAACAAGTCAAGATAAGGATGAAACACACTGTTCATCAAGTGCATGAATGTTGTTGGGGTGTTGGTCAACCCAAAAGACATCACAAGGAACTCGTAATGACCATACCAAGTCCTAAAGGAAGTCTTTAGGATATCTGGCTCCCAAATCTTCAACTGATGATAGCCTGAATGCAAGTCAATCTTAGAGAACACTTTGGCATCCTGAAGCTGACCAAATATGTCATAAATACGTGGCAATGAATACATGTTCTTCATTGTAACCTTGTTCAACTGGCGATAATCAAAATGCATCAGCTTAGAACTCCTTACAAATAAGCCCGGAGCACCCCAAGGCGACACACTGGGCCTAATGAAACCCTTATCAAGCAACTCTTGCAACTGTTCCATTAACTCTTTCAACTCTGTTGGGGCCATACGATAGGGTAGAATAGAAATGGGTTGAGTGCCCGTTAACAAATTAATACCAAAGTTGATATCTCTATTTGGCAGCATGCCCGGAAGATCTGCCTGAAATACATCTGGATAATCCCTCATTACCGGAACTGACTCGACGGTAGAAAAATCAATACTAATATCCCTTACATATGCCAGATATGCATCACACCCCTTATCAACCATCCACTGAGCCTTTAGAAATGAAATAACCCTGCTATGAACATAATCTAAAGTAGCTCTCCACTCTAACCGTGGTAAACCTGGCATAGCCAACACTACTAAAAAAAATAGGTTTTAGCGACGGATTAGCGACGACATTCGTAGCTAATTCTAGTTTGTTTTTGTAGTGCAACACCACCATCTTGGCGTGACAATAAAGGATAGCATGATAGGGCGACAACCAGTCCATGTGCAAAATAACATCATTCCACCATACTAATCAACAATAAATTGGCTCTGGTCTCAAAACTACTAAGAATAACTAAACATGACCGATACATATGGTCAACAACAATAGAATCTCCCACAGACGTAGACATATAGACAGGAGAACTCAAAGAATCACGGGATACACCCAAATAAGGAGAAAAATAAGAAGACACAGAGGAATAAGTGGGGCCTGGATCAAATAAGACTGACGCATCTCTATAACAGCCCGAAACAATACCTGTGATGACAGAATTGGATGCAACTACCTCCGTCCTAGCAGGAAGGGCATAATATCTAGCCTGGCCTCCCCCTCTAGGGCGACCTCTACCTGCTCGACCTCTACCCCGAGCTGGCTGTGCATGTGAAGTGGTAGCTAGTGCTATAACCATAGCCCGAGGAGCAGGTGGAGCACGCGGTGTCTGAGTGGTCTGTGGAGGTGCACCTCTTCTGAGTCTGGGGCAATCCCCCACCACATGACGAGTGTCACCACACTCAAAACAAGCTCTCGGAGGACGTGGCTATTGTGGCTGGCTCGGGCCTGATCGGCTGGACTGACCACTGAAAGTACCCCGTACAGGAGGTTCACTAGACAATGGCGGTGCATAATAGGGAGCCTGGGCCTAGGAGTGGCCGGAATACCACTGGTAGCTGGAAGGGCTTAGTGAACAGGGCGACTTACATAGCCCCTAGCCTGGCGAGCTGTAGTTGTGGCACAGGTACCACTATAAGTGCCAGACTCTTGAGACCTCTTGGCCTCCCTCTCCTATCTCTCCCGAGTCAGCATGCCCTCCAATCTCCTAGCAATCCCCACTACCTGCTGGTATGCAATATCTATCTTCAACTTTAGGGCCATGATAAATTGAATAGTGGGGTTGAGCCCCTCGATAAATCGACGAACCCGCTCTCTAACAGTAGCAACCAAGGCTGTTGCATGACTAGCCAAATCACTAAACTGGACTACATACTATGACACAGTCATAGAACCCTTGCGCAACTGCTCAAACTCTACGCGACATGCATCTCTGAGACTTTGGGGAACGTACTCCCTCAAGAACATGTCTGAGAACTGAATCAAAGTGAGTGAAGTTGGCTTGACTGGACTACCCAACGCGTATGCTCGCCACCACTGATAAGCCGCCCCCTAAGCTGGAACATAGTGAAAGCAACCCCACTAGACTTTGCAACACACATAGTACGGAGGATACAGTGGAAATCCTCAAGAAAATCCTTGGCATCCTCTAATGCCAAGCCACTGAAAGTAGGAGCGTGGTACTTCTTGTACCTCTCGAGTCTAAGCTGCTCCTCCTCAGAAACTGCTGCCCTAACCTTGGGCTGAACTGGGGCTACCGACTGCACTCTTATAACCTGTAGAAACTACTCGACCTGGACACACGCTCTAGGGTACAAGCGGCAGAGTCTGGGCTCCTCTCCCGACCTGAGCTGTGGTAGGAGCAAGCGGTATCAACCCTGCTTGAGCCAAAGTGCTGAACATGCTCAGAAACTGGACGAGAGTCTCCTGGAGGGCTGGTGCAGTAACATGTGTCTCAGGTGTCTACCCTCTAACTGGAGCTACTGGTGGTTACTCTGTAGCAGCTCGTGTGGGTGCTGTGGCTGCACCACATGGATGTCTTCGGACTCTATCCCGGCCTCGGCCTCTTGCGGCTCTAGTAGTGGGCGTGGGTGTCTGATCATCTGATCCAGCTGTGCGTATCCTTACCATCTATGAGAGAATAGAAACACAGAAATTTAGAATCCGAAGTCAAAGATTTTGCACTATAAGGAGTCAAAGAAGAGAAGCTTTTCCTAACAGTTCTATAGCCTCCCAAAGAAAAGTACAGACATCTTCGTATCGATCCTCGAGACTCTACTAAACCTCCTTGTGTCTCATAACACCTATGAACCTAGAGCTCTGATACCAACTTGTCACGACCCTAATTTCCCTCTGTAAGACATCGTGACGACACCTAGCCTCTAAGACTAGGTAAGCCTAACAAGCATGCGGGGAAATTAAAATAATAATCTAAAAGCTAAAAATGCCAACAACTGTATAAAGTAAAAACTGCAACTCCAAGTATATACAACTCCCAAAACCCAGTAGATATAAGTCACAAGATCTAGATACAAAGTTGCAAATATCTTAATCATCACTCTCTATCAAAACATAAAGAAACAGGGAAACGGCGGGATAGAAGAGGACTCTGAGGCCTGCAGACGCGGGTAGGTGTACCTTGAAGTCTCTAAGCAGCAGCTCAACACTCTAATATTAAGGCTGTAAAATGCACTTGGATCTGCACAAAATCATGTGCATTAGCATAGTATGTGTACACCACAATGGTACCCAGTAAGTGCCAAGCTTAACCTCGGTAGAGTAGTGACGAGGTCAGGTCAGGACCCTACTGGAAATAATAAGAAACAAGGCAGAAGATATAACGATATAATAAAGTGACAGGGAAGTGTAACGATAAAGATTTATGGAATGTAACAACACAGAATCAAGAAGACAAATACAACACATAAGGAAGCAAGAATCTTACAAGTTAAGGAACAACCACAACAACAAACAATACAACAGGTAGAGGAAATCCACAGGGGCACTCCCGAGGTACCGCCTCGTAGTCCCAAAAGTAAATATCTCACAATCTTACCTTATAATAATAGCCGCACGACAAAAACCTCGTTACACAATCACAATCTGCAGGATAGAAACCTCGTGCCACGAAAATAGTCCGCACGGTAGAAACCTTGTGCCACTATAACAATCCAAAAGGTAGAAACCTTGTGCCACAATAAATAATCCGCACGGCAAAAACCTCATGCCATAATAACAATCCACACGACCAGATTTAATAACAGTCTGGACAGAAGAAACCTCGTGCCACAATAACAATCCGCATGGTAGAAACCTCGTGCCACAACCAAACAATCACCTCAACAATAATCATAAAAACAAAAACATAACAATTGAAACGATGATATTTCAGGCAAAGAATCCCACAGTTAAATAATGAATATGGAATTAAGGAAGCAGGCAATTCAACTAAGCATGTTGTACAAATTGTAAATAAGAGATAAGACATATAGACATGAGAAATTAGGCTAAACTTGATGACTACACATGCTAGAGTAACTCAATTAAGGGAATAAAAGGAAACTATTTAGCAAAAATCGGATTTTCAACATTTAGCCCGAGTACACACTCATCACCTCACGTACACAGCCTTCACATATTGCAATTTACCATAACAGTACCAAATCCTAAGGTGAATTTCCCCCACATAAGGTTAGACAAGTCACTTACCTCAAACCTCGCTCAATCAATCAATTAGACTTTCCCTCGATTTTCCGGCTTCGAATGGCTTAAATATAGCTAAAAGCAATTACATACTATAAATATAACAATAGGAAACTAATCTAAATAATGAAATTATGAGTTTAGCAAAGAATTGAAAAATCGCTCCAAAGGGTAGACCCGGGCCCATGTCTCGGAACCCGACCAAAATTATACATTCGAACACCTATTTGATATCGAGTCCAACCATACAAGATTTATCCAAATCCAACCTCATTTGGCCTTTCAAAACTCAATAATTTGGTCTGGGAACTTTACACCTTTTCCCCCAAATGTTTAACCCAAATCCCTAATTAAATGGATTTGTGGAAATTTGTCAAAAACGAGTTAGGAACACTTACCCCAACAATCCCTCTGAATATCCCTCAAATTATCGCCTAACTCCGAGCTCTCATTTCCAAATGGTGAAAAATGACATAAACCCTCGATTTTGGAATTTTAATCTACCGCCCAGATAGATCCTTCTTCGCGAACGTGGAAATTGCCTCGCGTTCGCGAAGCACAAAAATATTACTGCCCACATTCCTCGTGCGTGAATGTGAGGGTCCATTCACGAATGCAATGACTAGTGATCCTAGGCCCCACGAACGCAGAACCTCACTCGCGAATGCGTAGGCCAAACCGTGAGGTCCACCCAGTTATTTCTCTTTTTCGCGAACGCGTGACCCAGTACGCGATCGCATAGCATCAAGACCTGACCCCCTCACCAATGCGTGTCCATCTTCATGAATGCGAAGGCTAAATTTCCATCCAAATCTGAAGACTCTACGCGAACGCGGGAACACCTTCGCGAGCGCATAGAAGGAAACCAAAAGCACTAGATTTCAGGAATTATAATGTTCCGAAATGCGCCAAACATGGTCCGAATCACATCCGAGGCCCCTGGGACCTCAACCAATTATACCAACAAGTCTTAAAACACCATACAAACTTGGTCGAGCCTTAAAATTACATCAAGCAATGCTAAAGCCACGAATTGTATATCGATTCAAGCCTAATGAACTTTAGAACTTCTAACTTCTATATCTGATGCTGAAACCTATCAAATCACGTCCGATCAACCTCAAATTTTACACACAAGTCACATTTGCATTATGAACCTACTCCAGCTTTCGGAATTGGTATCTGACGCCGATATAAAAAAGTCCATCCCGGTCAAACTTTTCAAAAATCTTTCAACTTTCCAACTTTTGCCAGTTAACGCCGAAATGACCTACGGACCTCCAAATCAATATCCGGACACGCTACTAAGACCAAAATCACCATACAAAGCTATTGGAACCAAATAAATTCTATTCCAGAGTCATCTTCACACAAGTCAAACTACGGACAACTCCAACGACTTAGACTTCCAATTTAGGGACTATGTGTCCCATTTCACTCCCAAACTCTCACGAACCTGACACAAAGCACCCCGGCAAGTCAAGTAACCAAAAAATGAAATAGAGAATCAATAAATATGAGATCGGGGCTCATACTCTCAAAACAACCGGCCGGGTCATTACATGCGCTCACGATCTCGCTTTTGCGCGCACGTAGGTGCGCTATAAATTCCGCTTCTGCGGAGGTAGCCCAACTCAGCCTTCATCGCAGGTGCGACCATACTTCCGCTTCTGCGATCACCTCACCTACGTAAAAACAATCACAGGTGCGATCACACCACATCCTGCCACAAACCAGCCTTAACCAAAAATTTTCGAAATGATCTGAATCATGCCCGAAACTCTCCAGAATCTCTCGGGACCCTGGTCTGAATATACTAACATGTCCCATATAATAACACGGACTTAATCTAGGCCCAAAATCACATATAACAACATCGAAACAAAGAATCGCACCTCGAATCAAACTCAATGAACTTTGAATCTTTCAGCTTCTAAAACCTGTGGCAAAACATATCAAAATAACCCGGAATGAGCTCAAATATTGCACACGTCCCAATTGACATAACAAAGCTATGCAAATTCCTGGAACAATAATCCAACCCCGATATTATCAAAGTCAACTCCCGGTCAAACTTATGCTTTTTCCAAACCTTCAAATTTCCAACTTTTGCCAATTAGTGCCGAAACCTTCTAGAACATTCCTAATCGATTTCGAATAACCTGAAAACCAACACCGACGATTCACACAAGTCATAATACATCATACGGATCTACTCCTTCCCTCAAACTACAGAGCGAATTGGAAATGTTTCAAAACGACTGGTCAGGTCGTTACATTCTCCCCGGCTTAAGCATACGTTCGTCCTCGAATGTGCCCAGAGTCGTTGCAAAGCCATCAAACCGCCATGTAACCTTACCATACACATACCGGGGGGTGATCCCACATCACCCTAATCCATATAAGCCTGACGACACAACAAAACTGAAGATATTTAATTCAATCTTAGCCCACAAACCTTGGAACCCAATTTCCAACATCCGAAATTCCTTACAAGACGCGAACCTTGTATCTACATACTGTATAAGTCTAAACAAGATATATCAAGACATAACCAAAGGCCAAGATCACATCACATGATATACCACATAACTCAAATGGTCACAGCAATAACTTCTGACCACAACAGCTGGTAAGAACAACCCTAATACTGGTAATAAACCTCATCTCAAATAAAACCTCGTTCAAAACCTTCATAAACTATCGATGATGAAAGAAACATGCAGAAACTCATAATTGCTCATCAGGTCAACAACTCATGGAGTTCTCTTGCCTAACCAGAACCATACTCCCAAATTCTAAGATGACCTCCAATATTACTCTTCTAAAAACACTGTAATCAATTTCAATAGGAATTACTTCAGTCCCAATGACTTCATCTCATCACATACGAGCTACTTTACTGACATGCCACACCAATACAATCTAAAGTCACAAACCATGCAATTCATGCACCAATACGCAACAATTTCAATGTACCCAAAAATGGAAAATGACTCAAATAAGAGAACCGTCTTGCAAAATAAACAAGTACCACCACAATGCAATGCTAAGAACCAATCACACCGTAGTACCAAAACACATGAATCTATCACAAATGATCATATCCTATCATAGCCCAGATGTAATACGTGACCCATCCAAACACCAATCCATATGAAATACCTCGAGTCCCCAATGCTCAAAATCAACAACCATAAGCAATTCAATGCCAAATACACAAGTGCATGACCAAAACCATGGAGAAGCAAATAACACAATATACTACAGCCAGGAAAGACCAATAACCAAGGCGCAATCACCTATTCCACACCCCAAATCACCAAATCACACGAAGTATGCTATAAGGCCTAAATAGATAAATAATCCTCCAAAGTCCACAATGATCCTCCAAAAGTCCACAGTGGGCCCCCAACTTAACCCTGGTCTTCCACAAATAGATAAATAATCCTCCAAAAGTCCACAATGACCTAGTCATAATACATACTATCATTTGGCTAGCTTTGGCCACATCTTCACAGTACACAACCACGAAACGATCTGCTTCTGCAAACTCCTAGACTCCAAATCCATAGAACGCACAAATCACCATATCTTATCCCAACTCCACCGCCCGAATGTCTAACACATCTCTAATACCCAATCATCCCGCGGGAAATACTTTTATAATTCTTCTGTATCACATAGTAAAAATCTGAATATCAGTAGTCGCGCAACTAGACGAGTACCGCAATACCAATTAAGCATCCGTAGGTCAACACTAAGTTCACTTTATGAAATATACACTCTCCTCAGGCAATACAAAGTAGTAATATCATTCATCTAGTTATATAAAACTGTCCATGTTGCCTAAGCATTCATGACCTTCCCTTCAAAACTGAATTGTGACCTTGCACATGTAAATCTCAATCCCACACAACACACCGTGTCCATCATATTATAATATGAAAAGAACGAGAATCTCATAATTCACTCTGAGTCACAAGCATAATACGTACTCGATTAGCCTAGAGCCTTTCACTTGATCCCATCCAGGAGATGTAACGTGCTCTCCGTGCTAGTAGGAAATATCTATCTCAAACCGTGGTAGAAACCATCGAGAACTTTTCGAAACCCATTTGCACATAACCAAGCCATCAAAACTAAATTACCCTCACTCAACCAAGCCACGCAGGTCGCCAAAATCCAAGAGCATTGCCCCAAAACACCCGTAGAGACTCACCACATCATAAGTACCCAAATAACCGATCATATCCATTTCCATGTTGATCCAAGCTACTACCAAGTTGTCCGATCTCTCCAAGTTCCTTCCGAATTACCCTCAAGTTGGCACTTCCCCTTGCCAGGACACCATAATCCTCAGCCAAAACTCACTACACGAGACTCTAGTATTAAACCACAACGCTCTAAGGCCCATAAGCCATTGTATCCCCTCTTAGCACCCCAAAGTACCACAGTCGAGACACCCACTCTAAAGAGACCACACATGAACCTAAGATTGTTTCCTTTACCTTCCTGATACTGAAATGTAGAATTCACAGTGATACAGAAACACTGCGAGTCCCTACACCATTCAATGCAAATCCCAGATCTTAGCCATATACAAATCCAGAAAATTCTCAATTGCCATATGTAAATCCCGAATCCGTCAGAACCTTCTCGAGAGTCTTCCACTCTGCTTAAATCTCAATTGCACTGCCCAAATAGGCCGAACGACATGTTCCCCATTATCATGACAATACCCAAAGAAGTAATTTACATCTCTAAGCAACCGAGTGAATCCTACACCATGTGCACTACATCCTTCACGAATAAGAACTCAATCATTCAATGGTTCCCATATATCGATAAAGTGTAATACATCATACATCCAGAAATTTCCTTATTTAAGTCATCCTCAAAACCAACATCTACAAGTCATAACTGATCCACAAGTATGCCTCGGACTGAAATCAATACAACACATAACTATGCAATCAAATCGTCCATAGTAGACTCCCCCACTTGGCTCAAATCCATAGATCAAAACAATCAATAAATCACAATGCCCATACTCTATTATTGTCATAATACCGCCATGGGGTTCAACTAAATCCTTCATAAACCCATGCAACACAAACCATATAATAATTCAAATTATCTGCTAAGCTCACATTCATCCTCGTGACGGTTAGGTCAACCATCACAACCGATCCAACTTAAATCGCATAATATGACCTACTGGTAGAAATAGTATCCTCCATACAACATCATAAGGATCACACATCCATAGATTACCCCGCAGGCGATAACCCACATACTTAGCCTCAAACTGACAACTCTCCTTATAACAACCTGACCGATTGTTTTGAGCTCTAGTTCGTCGTTCGGCGGTTTGAAGCCTTTAGTAGCTTCACTTAGGGTATTATGATATGTACGTGTGTTCAGAACTAAACTTTGGGAAGTTCGGAGTTGATTTGGAAAGAAAATTTTAATTTTGGAAGCTTTAAGTTGGAAGAATTGGCTAAGGCCTGAATTTTTGAGTAAACGACCTCGGAATAGGGATTTGAAGGTTCCAATATATTCGTATGATGATTTTGGACTTGGGCGTATGTTCGGGTTGAGTATCGAATCACCCGGGAGCATTTCAGCACTTCTTATGCAAGGTTGGCATTTTAAAGGTTTATGAATTTCATGAGTTTGTTTGAAGTGAATTTTGATGTTATCGATATCCATTTGGGGTTCCCAGCCTTGGAATAGCTTCATTATGTCATTTATGACTCGTGTCCAAAATTTGAAGTCATTTCATATTGATTTGATAGGTTTTGTCACAAGGTATAGATTTTGGAAATTTGAAAATTTATAAGTTTGATTCGAGGCATGATTAATGATTTTGATGTAGTTTGATGTGTTTTACGGCTTCGACCAAGTCCGTATCATATTTTGGGATGTGTTTGTATATTTGTTCAAGGTCTCGGGGGCCTCGGGTGGATTCTGGATGGTTAACGGATCAAGTTTGGGCTTGGGGGAAATGCTGAAGCAGCTGGCATCTGGTGTAACGGTACCTACGAGCTTTTGGCCACTGGTGCGTAGCCGCAGAAGAGACGCAGAGGGTCACATGACCGGTTCTGGGTGAGTTGGGTAGTGGCACAGGTGCAAGACCATTTTCGCATCTGTGATGGCACAAATTCTGCGTCCTTGAGCGCAGAAGAGGAGTGGCTTGGGAAGGCTAGGATCGCAGATGCGGCCGAATCCGTAGAAGCGACACCGCACCTACGCATGAGAAGCCGCAGAAGTGAAGTTGCATAAGCACTGGAGGGGCCGCAGATGTGGGGATTGAGGGGCCAAGAGGGGGCCGCAGAAGATGCTAATGTTCCGCAGATGCAAAATGTCGTTGGGCAGTGAGGTTTTTATAAAAACGGGATTTGGCCCATTTTCTTTAATTTTCACTTGGTTGGGGCGATTTTGGACAAATTCAAGGGGAGATTTTCATTAAGAAACACGAGGTAAGTGATTGCCATCTATTACTAGTTAGCCATTGCCACCCCACCTTCGGTGTGAGTTTCTTGGCCCTTGTTCTACTGTACCTGATTTTGTTTCTTCTTGTTTGACTAACGTACAGGTAGATTAAAGACATGGTTTATATATGGATTTGAACATTGAAATTAGTAAAAATTTGGGATTTTGGTAGAAAACTTCGAAATTTGTATTTTTTGGATTTTGACGACAAAATTGGGCATGGAATTAGGAATAAATCATATATTTGAGTTCGTGGTGTTATGGGTAAAGTTTATCTTCGAGCATTTTCGGAATCCGAGCACGTGGGCTCGAGGGTTGTATTTATCGAATTTTCAAGCAGGGTTGAGAATTGTTTAAATTGATTAATTATGGGTATTAGAATATATTTTGATTGGGTTGCACACTGTTTGAATAGTTTGGATCGACGAGCTTTGGTTCGAGGTGTTAGAGAGGCGTTGGAGATGGTTATGGAATTTCGGATCGAGGTAAGTCTCATGTCTAACCTTGTGAGGGGAAAACTACCCCTAGGTGATATTTATTGTTATGTGCAACTAGTTGCGGGTGCTACGTACACATAGGATGACGAGAGTTTTTACGTAGCTAAAGCATGTTTATGTCTCAGTAGACTTAGGATCTTAATATGTAATATTTGAATTATTTGAACTCATGTTCCGTAATGTAAACACGTATCCCGTAATTCAGGGACTTCCTTCTTTTTCTTGTGGAGCGGGCCGAACGCCCTCGGCAAAAATCGTGCGTCATAACGCTATTAGCCCGAATATTCACGAGATAAGCCTTCCACTAATGCTCGGCGTTTTGCATGGTATTCCTTATTAATTTGATAATGACACTTGACATTTTCTAAGCTATTAAAGTAGAACACAAGATTTAGAAATTCATGGTTTAAAAGAAGTAATTAGAAGATTACGTAACTTACATATTTACCCCATCATTTCCGTATGCTTCATGTCTGCTCATGTTTTATTATATTGTTTTATTGGACCTTTAGTAAGTATCGATATCAACCCCTCGTCACTACTTCTCCGGGGTTAGGCTAGATATTTACTAGGTATGCGTTGATTTACGTACTCATGCTACATTTCTGCACTAAATTTGCAGGATTTCACAAGTTCGTTTGATGATTCCCTTGGCGCGTAGGTGCACCTGTTGAGGAGACTTCATATGAGCTGCATTGCAGGATACGCATTGCAGTCCATTGAGTCTCCATTGTACTAATTATTTTATTCTGTCTTATCACATTCGGGACATCTATTGTATTATTATTGTACTCCTTAGAAAAATGCTCATGCACTTGTGACACTGGGTTTTGGGGGTTCCTACGGGTTGTTCGCTAATGTAGTTGTGTAAATATTTTTCACTTACTGTGAAAAATCTATTACATACGATTTAATTAAGGAAAAATTTTGATTTCAATTACTAAAATAAGTAGATGAGTTGATAGATCACCGTTGGCTTGCTTGACGGCGGTGCTAGGCGCCATCATGACCTTTAGCGGATTTTGGGTGGTGACACTATATACCCTTTCACAGCCTAAACTACTACGCAATCACTTAATCTTCCTGAGTCTGAACCCATCAATAAGACATGAGAACCTAATTCATTCCACAATCAAGCAACATGGAAGATCCTTCAATACACCCATAACTCGAGATTATAGGTCACATCAAGACAGAAATCAATCACCCAATAGTTTTTTTACATCATAAGCAAGCACTTCTCGCCATATTCAACCATCTGAACACATCCCGCGGTCACATCATACTCATCATAGATCCATTCAACCACTCATCAGACCATAAATTTCACTAATAGGGACACGTACTTATAAGTCCAAAAGCACGTGCTCACACAACCGAAATCCCAGTGCTCAAGCTATAGTCAAAACCAGGCATCAAGTCCTCTAGACTGGCCCAACATCAGCACACTGAAATGCCCATGGAATCGCAAGTCATCGATGTACAGATGACACCGAGCACTCACATGCACATACGAGTGCGTAGAAGGAATTAAAAGAGTTACGCTTCAAGCTGAATCAAGGCCACAAGATAAGGAAAGAAAGATGGAAAGTTTATCCTAAATGCCATGTAGCCTCTCGAAGATAGGTATGTACGCCATCATACGATCCACAAGACTTTACTAGACACTTACTTATGTCTCGTCGAACCTATGAACCTAGAGCTCTGCTACCAACTTGACACGACCAAATATCTAACTAGTCGTGATGACACTTTACCTAACCCGCTAGGTAATCCAATTAACAATAAATCAATTCTAATTAAATCTGTTGAGACAATAATGATGAAATAACTGAGCTTTTATACAAAATCCCAAGGACTGGTAGTACAAATCATGAGCTTCTACGATTTTGAATTTACAAAGCTGGTATGAAATAAAGTACATCATCTGTTTGAAAAGTACATGAATAAATTAAAATTCTAAAGCTACCAAGATCAAGAGGCAGCTATAACCGAAATGCATGTACATCTTCAATCCAGCTCCCTCCGTACACAGCAACATCAGCATCCTACATCTGCATGCAAGGTCCAAAAGTGTAGTATGAGTACAACCGACCCCATGTACTCAATAAATAACAAACCTAACCTTAGGTTGAAAGTAGTGAAGAGATTGAACAAAGGTCGGAGTCCAACACCAATAGCCAACAACAGTTCATAACAACATAATGAATGTGATAAAAGAAGTAACTCGGAGATAAAATGCTCATCTCGTTCACGGTTCCGGAAAATAGGCATGTTTTTCAAGCATATCAGTGAAAACCCAATTCTTTTACCGAAATCACTAAAATATGAGTAAGTTTGTAAAACTGTGATTTTTCCCAAAACTTTCAACAGGTAAATGTTTCATTTTCAAATAGCATGAGCAAAATACATCTTTATGCCTGCATGTCAATGTGTATGTGGAGTGAAGAATGATGCAATACCGTATCATGAGAAAAATGCATCTTTATGTCTGTATGTCAAGTGTTTGCGTCGAACGCATTGCAACTCCGTGATAAAACCATATGCATACTCTAAGAGTACTCAATACCGCTGTCTCACACTCTCCACTCATCACACTCAATCACTCAACACACTCAGTCACTCAACACTGAACAGGGAAGATCTAGCCCTCAACACTCTCAGTCACTCAGCACTGTACAGGGTAGATCCAACCCAAATGAATTAATAGCAACTGCCCTCACTGTGGGTGTGCAGATTCTGGAGGGGCAGATCTAGCCTAAGCACTATTATACACCGATCATGGCATGAATCAATAAAGCGTGTTGCGGCGTACAACCTGATCCCATCATGAAGCAATAATACAAGGAAGATCCAACCTAAGAATAATAAATCATGTTGAGGCGTGCAGACCAATCCCATCATGAATCAATAATAATTGGCAGATCCAGCACATGAATAATAAATCCTGCTATGGCGTGCAACCTGATTCAATCAATACCACTCACAATCCGTCTCTCAGGCCCCAACTTAGTCATCAATCTCTCCAGTCTCTCGGGCTCATAATGCCACAAAAATCAGCCCAAATGATGATATGATGCATCAATAAATAGCAACAAAGACTGAGATATGATATGCAAATGAACAAATATGACTGAGTATGTAACTGCGATTTAAGAAAATAACTCACAACAAATATGACGTCAATAGAGTATGGAGGTCGAGGATTAAAGTTGTAGAGTAGGTAGTCTAGAGTGTTCATAACAGTAGTATTGGGACATGGTCTCACTTTCTGTTGGTAGTAGTTTTTTATGACTAATCGTTGTTTTCTTTCATTGTTGATCACCTTACTGTCTTGTTATTTTTATTCTACATTTATATGGCTTTTTGGTATTGTCCCTTCTTGTCTATATTTTCATTAATATAGTGCTTATGCTTTCCTAAGATGAGGGTCTATTCGAAACAACCTCTCTATCCTCACAAGGTAAGGGTAAGATCTGCATACACACTACCCTCCCCAGACCCCACGGCGTGGGATAATATTGGGTATGTTGTTGTTGTTGTTGTAGATATGACCTCAGTGGGTCCCGATAGAATAAGCATATAGTCAAAACATGGTTTCTAATATGGATCACAGCTTGATTACTCTAGCACGTACAGATTTTATGGATACTAATGAGATTACGTAACTATATAGTACTACAGAATCAATCGAGTCATAATTCACAGAGTGCACGCCCACACGCCTGTCACCTATCATGTGTGTCACCTCAACACCAAACACATATCACGTATATTCAGAGGTGCATACCCTCAACATCAACTTTAAAAGTGTTACTTACCTCGAACAAGCCAAATCCAATACCAAGCAAGCCAAACGATACTCCAAAAATGCCATCTCGTGCGTACCGATCTCCGAACAGCTCGAAACCCAATTCGTGTGGTGAAATTCCTCTCCAAAGTTACCCAAAACCGAGCTCCAAGTCTCAGAAATGAGAATGAAACAACCAACCCTCGATAATATAGCTTCTTCCCAGCGTCGTTCGCATTTGCGAACCAATTTTCGTTTCTACGAACTCGCGCGTGCGGCCAAAAATCTCGCTTTTGCGGAAGAGCACTGCCAGCCAGCCCATCGCACGCATGTGCGAACAAACTTCACGCACCTACACTTCCTCTTGCTTCTGCGTCGCATCTGCGCCTTCGTAGATGTGAAGAAAACTCCGCATTTGCGGACTCCTTCCCCCAGCACAGTCTCCGCTTATGCGACGCTACTACCGGTTTTACGACTCCGCACCTGCGCCCATGGCTCCGTAGGTGCGGTCACACCAAATCCAGCAGAGGCCATCCATCATACATGAATGAAAGATGATTCTTAACACGTCTGTAACTTACCCGGACCCCGTCCGAATATACTAACAAGTCCCATAACATAACACGGACATACTCGAGGCCTCAAATCACACATAATAACATCGAAACCATGAATCGCACCTCAAATCAAATTTAATGAACTTTTGAACTTTCAACTTTCATAACTCGCGCCGAAACATATCAAATCAACTAGGAATGAACTCAAATTTTGCACACAAGTCCCAAATGATATAACTAAGCTATTCAAATTTCCGGAACCGCATCTGAACCCGATATCATCAAAGTCAACTCCCGGTCAAACTTATAAACTTTTCAAACCTTTAAATTTCCAACTTTCGTCAATTAGCGTCGAAACCTTCTAAAAATGCCCAAATGCAAATTCGAGCATACGCCCGAGTCTAAAATCACCATCCGGACCTAACGAAACCATCAAAACTCCAATCCGATGTCAAATAATAAAAAATCAAGCTCAATCAACTCTTTTAACTTTAAAGCTTCAATCATGAAATTCATTCCTCCAAATCAATTTCGAATAACTTGGAAACTGAAACCGACGATTCACACAAGTCATAACACATCATACGATGCTGCTCAAGACTTCAAATAGCTGAACGGAATGCAAATACTCAAAACGACCGATCGGATCGTTACAAAAACACAAGAAAGAATTTCTTAAGTTTTTGTTTGTTTCCTCGATCTAATTAGCGAAAGAAAGATTATTTATTTTCAGAATTCTTTCATATCAGTTTAGCCTTTATTCTTAGCAGATAGGATAGTTCTTAAAAATGGAGTATTCTCATTCAAACTCATAAAGTATTAGGAAACTACAGGGATTGAAATTTGTAATTTGCGCGACTGTAAATGCAAAGGAACATTACCTTTTCAGTTAGTTTAGGCATGATCTTACATCTGTGCATGTAATATTGCCCGTGTTTCTTTGGCAAATTCTATCTTCCTCGAATAATATATTTTTCAATTTCTTCCTTNTCTCTGAACGGCTCGAAAAAACCAAAATCAACTCAAATGCATCAAATAATGCCTAAGGAAACAATTCCAAATGATAAAGGTCGAATCTTTAATAAAAACCCTGACGTCAACCAAAACATCAAACCAGGACCCGCACCTCAGAAACCAATGAAATTGACAAAATCCGACTACCCATTCAATTACGAGTCCAACCATACTAGTTTCACTCAAATCCGACTCTAAATCGATGCTCAAAACCCAAAAAATCACTTTATGAAACTTTAGACAAAACCCCCCAATTTTCTCTTTAAAATTCATAATCCAATTATCGAATACGAAGATAGATTCACGAAATATAATCAAAACTGAGTATAGAGCACTTACCCCAATACTTGTGATGAAATTTGCCTCCAAAATTGCTCAAATCCGAGATCCCCAACTCAAAATGTGAATAACATAGCCAAGCCCTCGATATATAGCTTCTGCCCAAGCATCGTCGCATCGGCGACATACTTAGCCGCTTCTGCGACGTCGCTTTTGCGACCAAAATTCCGCTTCTACTGAGTAGCACTGGAAAAATGGCCCTCGCACCTGTGGAAAAACATCAGCTCCTACGATACTTGAATATGCATATGCATAAATGTCCGCTCATGCGCTCACGATATCGCTTCTACGCGCACGCATGTGCGCTACAAATTCCACTTCTACGGAGATAGCCCAACTCAGCCTTTGTCGCATGAGCAACCATACTTATGCTTCTATGACCATCGCACCTGCACAAAATCAGCCACAGGTGCGATCACACCAGATCCTGCAACAAACCAGCCTTAACCAAAATTTGCAAAATGATCCTAATCATGCCCAAAACACTCCCGAGCCTCTCGGGACCCCGTATGAATATACCAACAAGTCCCATATCATAACACAGACTTACTAAAGACTTCAAATCACACATAACAATATCGAAACGATGAATCACACCTAGAAAAAAACTCAATGAACTTTGAAACTTTCAACTTCTAAAACTCGTGCCGAAACATATCAAATCAACCCGGAATGACCTCAAACTTTGCACACAAGTCCCAAATGACATAACAAAGCTATTCAAATTCCCTGAACAACAATCTGAACCCAATATCATCAAATTCAACTCCCAATCAAACTTATGCGCTTTCCAAACCTTCAAATTTCCAACTTTCGCCAATTTGTGCCGAAACCTTCTAGAAATTTCCTAATCCATTCCGAATAACCTGAAAACCAACACTGATAATTCACACAAGTCATAATATATCATACAGAGCTATTCTTACCCTCAAACTATTGAGTGAAGTGTAAATTACTCAAAATGATCGGGCGAGTGTTTACACGTGATCCCATGCATAACAACACAATATGTCCAGCGCGGTTACTGATAAGTGGGGATTTTGACCCCTTATTATCACTTTTTAGCTATTGTTTTAGTCCGAACATATTGAATTGTATTCCCAAAACTAATAAAATTGTGCAAATTACAGGAATGGTGGAAGTTTGGTCTCCCATGATGAAATCAGACTCAAAAAAGAGTGTTTCGAAGCACAAGGCAAAAAAGGGCGCAGAAGCAAAGATGTGCGGTCCGCAGAAGAAATTGCGGACCGTAGAATTCCATATGTGGCCGCAACCCAAGCAGCAAAACCCAATAGGTTTTTCAGGAATGTGCGGACCGCATATGAATTGTGCGGCCGCATAACTAGCTTTCACTGACAAAGATTTAAAGTTCAGAGAATATGCAAAAAGACCAAGTCTTGAAGCCTTTGTGAAGTGTGAACCACACAAGAAATGTGCGGCCGCAGAATCCTCCTTCCTTCCAACTGAAGAAATTTGTGAACCGCACATGGAATTGTACGGGTGTAGAACCTCCCGAAGGGCATTTTTGTTTGCAATTTTTGGCGATGTATAAATATACGAGTTTCACAAAATTAGGTCAAAGTTTGAATATTAAAATCTGTTGTAGCCATTTCTTTTTACTACTTTAGGAAGTTTTACATTATTTTGGTGTTTAAATATTATATTTCATCATTTTAATCTTTCATTATGGGTTTATCTAGCTTTTCTTCTTTATTTTCTTCAAATCTTATTATGAGTAGATATATTTTTACTAGGGTTATTACCCAACCCTAATGTGTAAACCTTATGGGTGATTATTTTTACACTTGTTTATGATTGGGTGTTAATTATTTAGCTTAGTTCATGCTTTAATATTAGAATTAATGGTTGCAAATATTGATTCATGCCTATTTGACTTAGTCTCTACTTGGGAAAGAAAGACCTAGACTAGGATAACTTGGCTAACAAGGAATTGGGTTAATTAAGAGACTAATAAGCGTAATTAAAGGGTTCAAACTAGATACCTATTTGGGCTTGAGAAAGCCATATCAACTATTTTATTTGATACCCATTTGGGCTTGAGAAAGCCTAATTAGGCAAAATCAGTCTCTGACCGAGTGGTATTGAGTGGGTAACGTTGTAGAAGTGCTCACAGCCCTATGCCTTTATCTTATTAGGCAAACACCTATGTTATGCTCACAACCCTAGGCCTTTAAACTATTTGTAAAAACAACAAAATATTCATCTCTAGTTTATTTACCTTAGCCCGCTATCATTAGAGTTATAATAGAAGTAGAAATCAAAAATCTGTTATGGAAGTGCAATTTAGGTAGTCCATTCACTTGCTTCAAATACATACTCCTGACACCCCTTATAACTCCTAGTGGATTTGACCCCGACTCATAGTTGGGTAATTATTATTGCATACGACTGTATCATATCTCTCACTGAGGTGTGTTGTGGACGTCATTAATTTTTGGCGTTGTTGCCGGAGAGTTAAAACGGTGTTAGCTATATATTTGGATTTGTTTTAGAATAACTTGTGCGAGAAATCGAAGGTACAACCATGGCAAACAATGACCTCGAAAATTTGCCTTTGGGGGATGTGGACGTCGAAGATGAGCAAGTATATGAGGTTCCTCTTGAACCTCAAGCCAATAGTAGAGGCCGAGTGCCTCATGACAATGTCCCCACTCCACCTCCACCACGAGTAGCTCCACATCGGATATTACCCAATGAAGGATATCCAAGTTCAATAGTCCTTCCCCGTATTAGGGCGAGAAACGTTCAAATCACCATTGTGATGCTCACTTTGCTTGGGAAACGGGGTTTCTTCACCGGTGCTCCAACTCAAAATGTATACAAACAATTGAAGGCGTTTGTGGATATTTGTTGGGGGAGAAAAGAAACAAATGACTCCGAGGATACATTGAGTCTAAGGTTTTTTCCCTTCGTTCTATGGGGGAAAGCTTTAGATTGGTTGGAACAATTGCCGAACCATTCTATTCACACCTGGGATGAGTTGGCAGAAAAGTTTATTTCTAATTTTTTCTCTCTAGGGCATATGGTTACACTTTGAGATGAGATTTTGGCATTCAAGCTAGAGCCAAATGAACCACTACACGAGAGATGGGAACGTTATAGAACAATGGTTAAGGAATGTCCTAATAACGATATGAAGGAGAACATGATTCAGCAAACTTTCTATCATGGGTTTAACAGAACCAACAAATGTGTAATGAATCAACTTACCGGTGGGAACTTCATACTTACGCCTTATGCGGAGGCGTGTGAGATTTTGGATGAGATTGAGAAAACATCATTGACTTGGCAATCCCCGGCCGATGCTCCACAAGGTGACCCAAACATGATCCACCTTCACAAAGAGTTGCAAGACCATGGGCAAGCCATTGCCGAGTTGACAACCACTACGGCACAACTAGGAAAGGCCCGACTAAATCAAGTGCAAAATCTCAAGCAAGTCAATGCCATGAAGGGAGTGAACATGATGGTGAAGAAGAGGAGGACAAAGGGTCCACAAGTGCAAAATCGACTGGAGAATTATGTGCAAGAAGATAATCGTTTTGAGCAAGATAATTCCTACAATGAACAAGAGGAGGAAGTGCAATATGTGATCAACTTTCAAGGTCAAAGAAACAACTTCCAAGGCCCAAACCAACAACAATGGAGACCTCAAAACAATCAAGGCAATTGGAATTATAACAATTAAGGCAATTATAGCAGAAACAACAATCAAGGGAATTGGAATAACAAAAACAATCAAGAAGATTGGAGTGGAAATAATTAAGAAAATTGGGGAGGCGGGGTAACAATCAAGGGGGATGGAACGACAATTAAGGCAATCAGGGGTCGAGTTTTCAAAGGCCCCCGATGTATCAACAACTGAGAAACACACCTCCTTATCCTTCCCATGGTTTAAGTTCCTCAAAAAACGAGATGGGGCATATTGAAAATATGTTCAAGCAAATGATGGAAAAGAATTCCGATTCCGATGCCCAACTTGCCTCACACAACACATTAATCCGTAACCTAGAAGTTCAAATGGGGCAAATCTCCCAAGCTCTAAATTTTCGTCCTAAGGGGGCACTACCAAGTGACACGGTAGTAAACCCAAAGGGTAAAAACAACATGGGGCATGACATGACCGTTACTATAAGAAGTGGAAGAGGTGGGAATGCACACACCTAAAGTCAAAGGCAACTTGTGGATGATGATCAAGTGGTGCAACCTAATGATGAAATTCGGATTGATATTGATGATAGTGTGGAAGAGACTCAAGAGGAGGTGAACCCATCTGGGGATCACATTATTGACATACCGTAGCCGGTAGTGCAAACGGCTAAGGCACCATTACCTAATCCTCTACCCTTATACCCTCAAAAACTTGCCAAGCAAAATGGTGAAAATCAATTCAAAATTTTCATTCAAATAATGAAGAGTCTCTCAATCAATGTGCCATTAGTTGAAGCTTTGGAACAAATGTCCGATTATGCCATGTTTATGAAGGATCTCGTGACAAAGAAGCGGTCAATGAATTTTGAAACTATCAAAGTCACTCATCAAGTGAGTGCAATTGTGCATTCAATGCCTCTTAAGTTGTAGGATCCTGGTGCTTTCACGATTCCTTGTACAATTGAAAGTGACAATTTTGCTAAAGCTCTTTGTAATCTTGGGGAAATTATCAATTTGATGACGTTTTTGGTTTTCAAGATTTTGGGGATTGAGAAACCAAGAACCACCTCTATGGTATTGTAAATGGTCGATTGTACTATGAAGAAGCCTTTGGGAGTGATTGAATATGTCTTGGTTTGTGTTGATAAATTCATTATTCTGGCAGATTTTGTGATTCTAGATTCTGAGATTGATTATGAAGTGTCGATTATTCGTGGGAGATATTTCCTTGCTACGGGTAAGGCTCTTTGTGATGTTGAAGATAGAGAACCTAGATTCCTGGTTGGTAATGAAAAAGGGATATTCCATGTGTGCGAGTCCATGAGGCAACCAAATAGCAATGACGTGTGTTCTTTTGTGGACTTGGCGACCGATGTTATTGTTCATGAAACAAGTACTACAATCAATGTTGATGATATGTTTGAGCTTGTCTTGCTCAACTTTGATGATGATGAGATGGATGGTTTCATGGAATGTGTGATCGTTTTGCAAGGAATGGGGTCATACAACTATGCACCCCATAAATTATCTTTGGATCTTGAAAATAGGACAACTCCTCCTACAAAGCCTTATATTGAAGAGCCTCCTACCTTGGAGTTGAATCCATTTCCTCCACATCTTCGGTATGAATTTCTTGGCCCTTATTCTACTTTCTCGGTTATTCTTTCCTCTTCTTTGACTAACGTGCAGTTAGATTTCACATTGGCGGTGCTACAATAAGAAGAAGAAGGATGTTGGGTGGACATTGGAGGATATTCAGGGGATAAGCCCCGCCTTTTAAATATATAAGACCTAGTTGGAGGATGGAGCCAAACCATCTATTGAATATCAAAGGAGACTCAATGAGGCTATGTAAGAAGTTGTCAAGAAGGAGATTATTAAGTGGTTGGATGTCGGGGTTGTCTACCCCATCTCCGATAGTTCATGGACTTCTCTGGTTCAATATGTCCCAAAGAGAGGGGCATGACAGTGGTCACCAATGACAAGAATGAGTTGATTCCTACAAGAACGGTGATCGAATGGAGGGTGTGTATGGACTATCGCAAGCTCAACAAAGTCACAAGGAAGGATCAGTTTTCACTTCCTTTCTTTGATCAAATGCTTGATAGATTGGCCGTCCATGCTTTCTATTGCTTTTTTATGGGTATTCGGGCTACAACCAAATTCTTATTGTTCCTGACGATCAAGAGAAAATAACATTTACATGTCCCTATGGTACATTTTCAAGCATATGCCATTTGGTTTGTGCAATGCACTGACGACTTTTCAAAGGTATATGTTGGATAAAGTGTTGGCTAGATGTGAAGAAACAAATTTGGTGCTTAATTGGGAGAAATGCCATTTAATGGTCAAGGAAGGCATTGTCCTTGGCCACAAAATCTCAAATCATTGAATTGAAGTTGACAAGGAAAACTTTGAGGTGATTTCTAAACTTCCACCTCCAACTTCCGTGAAGGGTGTGCGGAGTTTCTTAGGCCACGCGGGATTTTACCGGCGTTTCATCAAAGATTTCTCTAAGGTGGTGAACCTGTTGTGCAAGCTTCTTGAAAAGGATGCTAAGTTCAACTTCAATGATGATTTCATGAGAGCTTTTGAATTTTTTATGCTCAAGTTGACAACTACTCCTATCATCACCGCTCCAAATTAGAGTGTCCCTTTTGAATTCATGTGTGATACAAGTGACATATCGGTTGGGGTGGTTTTGGGGCAACGCATCAACAAAAATTTTCATCAGGTCTACTATGCTAGTAAGACCATGAATAATGCACAAGTCAACTATATCATTACAGAGAAAGAGCTCTGTGCCATTATGTTTGCAATTGAGAAGTTTTGCTCGTATTTGATGGGTGCAAAAGTCATTGTCCACACGGATCATGCGATGCTTCGTTATCTTATGAGCAAGAAGGACTCCAAATCTCAGTTGATGAGATGGGTGCTTTGTTGAAAGAGTTTGATATTGACATCCAAGATAGAAAAGGGAGTGAAAACCAAGTGGAGGACCACTTGTCTTGTTTGGAAGAGGAGGGGAGGCCGCATAATGGCCTCGAAATTAATGACTCCTTCCCCAATGAGTAACTCTTGGATATTTCAATGAAAGAGGTGCCATGGTTTTCAGATCTAGCAAATTTTCTTGTGTGTGGAATCATTCCAGATAAGTTCTCTTCAAACAAAAGGAAGAAGCTCAAACGGGATTGTCAATATAATTATTGGGATGAACCATACCTTTTCTGGATTTGTACGGAGGGTGATTAGAAGATATGTACCAGAAGAAGAGCAAGGTGAAATCTTTGGGGCTTGTCATTCGTCTCCATATGGTGGTCATCATCGTGGCAAAGGAAGGGCGGCCAAAGTGCTTAGTTGCGACTTCTATTGGCCCACTCTTTACAAGGATGTAAGTGAGCTAGTGAAAAGATGTGATGAATGTCAACGGGCCAATGAAATCTCAAAGAAGATCAAATGCCTCTCACAACCATTTTGGAGATTGATATTTTCTATGTGTGGGGTATTGACTTCATGGGCCCTTTTGTGAGTTCTTGTGGAAACACCTACATCTTGGCCACGGTTGATTATGTGTCCAAATGGGTTGAGGTCGTTGCTTTACCCAATAATGAGGCGAGAAGTGTGGTGGCTTTCTTAAAGAAGAATATTTTCACAAGGTTTGGTACTCCACGTGGTATTATGATCAATGGGGGGTCACATTCTTGTAACAAGGCTTTCGACACTTTGCTTAGCAAGTATGGTGTTACTCACAAAGTCACGACTCCTTATCATCCACAAGCTAGTGGGCAAGTGGAAGTCTCCAATCGGGAGATACAATGTATCTTGTCCAAAACAGTGAATGTTAATCGGGCGGATTGGTCCAATAATCTTGATGATGCATTGTGGGTTTATCGAACGTCTTACAAAATACCTATCGGAATGTTGCCATATCAGTTGGTGTTCGGAAAAGGTTGTCATCTTCGGTGGAACTAGAGCACAAGGCCATATGGGCTCTAAAGAAATTGAATCTTAATTCGGATGAGGCCGCTAACTTGAGGGTTGCACATTTAAATGAATTGGATGAGTTCTGGTACCATGCTTATGCAAGTTAGTCCTTATACAAATAAAAGATGAAATATCTTCATGACAAATACATTTGGAACAAAGAGTTCAAGGTGGGCGACCTTGTATTGTTGTTTAACTCAAGGTTGAGGATGTTTCCCGAGAATCTAAAGTCTAAATAGATTGGTCCTTTTAAAATTCTAATATGACACCTTTTGGCGCATCAGACTTGAAGAACAAAAATAATGAAGTATTCTGAGTCAATGGTCACTAGGTGAAGCATTATTTGGCAAAGGTTGGAGATAGACACGTCGTGGCGGTCATTCATTTCAATTGAGGGTATTTTACGTCGTGTCATGACATTAAATCAGGCGCTTCTTCAGAGGAAACCCATGTTTATTTTAATTCTTTTCTAGTTAGGTGTTATTTTTGTTCTAACTTGATATGAAGTGTGTTATAGGGCTGAGTGTATCTTACAGGAATTGTGGACCAAAAATTTGGCTAAGTGCTCTAACAATTGCGGATCGCAGTTGATTTGTGCAAACTGCACAATTATGGTTATTATATCAAAAGTGCAATGCCGCTGCACAATTATCTTGGGGACCGCACAAAAGAAAGGATGAAAATGCCCACTCTTACAAGTTTAGCCTGTCATAGAAAAGGGTGATGTGGGACTGCACATGAAAATCTATGGCCGCATACAAAATTGTGCGGACTACAGATGAGATGCTGAGATGGATTCACCAGGTAACAGAGTGTGGTCTGTACTCGCTCTTCTTTCCCTTAGCCAACCAACTGGTATAAATAGAGGAATAGGGTCATTTGTACATTATTCACTCTCTGAATAAAAACTAGTGCCCTCTTGAAATTATTTGGTGATTTCTTTTGTCCACACACAACATCTTTGATCAGTCACTCATTACACTCATTCATCTGATATGCTTTAATTTTTTGTTAATCGTTTTCTTTTAATTTGTATAATTTTAGTTCTTTTTAGGCCATTTGTCATTAGAATTCAATTGTGTATCCATGTGGGGTAAATATGTAATAGTTTAACTAATACATGTTTTATGGGGATTGGGTTAACATATTTTCATGCTTCTATGATGTTTCCATGTCAACTTGTGCAGGAAATTGAAAAACCTAGATAGAAAAAACTGAATTGTTCGTAATTTTTAAATTCTGTGGCCGCACCTGAATTTGTGATGTCCGCAGATTTTGATTTTAACGGAATATAGTGAAACAAAGGATTTGCGACCGCAAGAAAAAATGTGCGTGCTGCATATTTCCCATTGCGGCCGCAGAATGGCCCTTTTACTATCATCAGAGAGTCCCTACCTTGAGAGTTCAATGTGTGGCCGCAAGTTTAATTGTGCGGACCGCAGAAATCATGTTACGGCAGCACACCAGCCAATTCTCTATCATCAGAGAGTTGGCATTTGTTGGGTCTCAGAGGTGTGACTACAAGTGAAATTGTGCAGACCGCACTTCACTGTTGCGGGCGCGAAACAAAATTGTGCGGTCCGCAAGTCCTCATCTGTGGCCGCAAGAAAAATTATGCGGACCGCAGTTCTTGTTCCCTACAAGCATGATTTGATTGAACACCCTCACCGTGTACTCTGGCTATGCTTTATTTGTACATCTTATGTGTATGTCTAAACATTGAATTTCAACTAACAATCTCATTTGTTTGATACAGACAATGGTTTGATATAGAGGACGCGGCGACACTTCAAAAGGGAGAGGTGAACCTTCTCGAGGCCGAGGTAAGAATGCCTTAGATCTTGGCCAACCAAAGACAATAAGGAATAAAGTAACAGCCGCCTGAGGGAGAGGTGCAGTTCTCCGAGACGAGCTCATATGTCCTGTCTAGGAAAGCATCAGAGGGCAACTCAGCCACTGTTCAGGAGCAACCAACCGTACAATCAAGACATGTAGGGAGATACCAGCTCAAGGACGAGCCATCCTCATCTCATAGAACTTCTGAGGGATCAGGGATGACCCATCCTCATCTCATAGAAATTCTACACCAATGTGGCTCATATAAAAAAGGTGACAAAGGTATGTAACCTAAAAGTGAGGTTTGAAAGTGAGGTTTGATCGGCATACACTCAACGTGTACTTGGGATTTGAAGATGTTGAGCCGAAGGAGTATTTGGAGAAGTGTGCACTGGGGGACGAGGTCTGACCTTGGTTAGTGGAGATTCTGGTACTACCAAAGCCACCACCACCATGGATTGATGTTGGGGTTCCCATCCACCGTAGCAAGTTGACATTTGAGGCAAAGGGGTGGAAGACATTTGTATGCAACAGGTTGGATCCATGCCAGAATGAGACTTACCTTTCGATTCCTCGGGCAGTTCTGGTTCCTTCTGTTATGGTCAGGTACCCAATCAATGTGGGTGTTGTGATGTCAGCCAACATCTCAATGATCACTCGGCAAGATGACTCGTCCTACCCATATCCCAAAACCATTACAGAATATCTAACTGATGCAAAGGTAGAGCTGATGGATTATGTTACAAAGGTGAAGCTGAAGAAACCTTTTACTTGGTACTCACTGATGGATGCGAGCAACACCAAGAAGAAAGTTCAGCCTACTACCACCGTAGGCCAGTCTGATGAGCCAACAGTGGTAGCTCCTAAGATAGCTGTTGTTCCATCCACTTCGGTTGAGCCTTCCTCCAGTGCCGCAACTGTGCCTCCACCATCATCCATATCCCCTACTGTAGCTCCTGCCACAGCTCCCACCTTGGCTTTGAAGCCATTGCCCGTGCCTACTCATCCCTTATTTGCACTGCAAGTCTCCCAGACATCGGAGAGTCTTAACAACTCATATAACCACTGTATATCTGACTAACTTATCTAGTACTGCTGCAGCACAGTCCACCTCACAGGCATCACAGGTTCCTTCTGACATTGAAGAAATTTTGGAGAATCAGAAGACTATCATGGACACCTTGATACAACATGTATAAGTGACTAAAGAGGTGGCAAAGGAAGTAAAGAAGATGAGGAAGTCCCAGGCCAGTAAGAAGTTAGTGGACAAGCTCCGGAGAGTGGTGACCAGGGTTGCTACAGCTGGAGATCTCCCCTTTGATATTTTATTTTGCACACACCATTCCACCACAGATCCTTCAGCACCATCTGCACCGGTGGCACTAGCTGGCAAGTCTGAAGAGCCAGACCTTGCTGCCGACACTGCTGAGGCAGTGCGTCAGATGTTCACCAACCCAGCCACACCTAGTGTTGAGGATGATGAGATTCAGTTGGCTGGTCTTGAGGGCGATGACATTGCCGGATACATATAGATATCCTAGGAGCCATAGGGAGTTTTCTTCACTCTTCCCTCTTCCCTCTTTTACTCTTATTTTTTTACGCATTGGGGACAATGCTTACTTTTATTCGGAGTTTGGAGTTTATTTGGTACATTTGGTACTTAGATACATTTGGCCTATAATAATTTTATGATATTATCTCTTTTCTTATTTGTATGTATCTTCTCTCTATCTTACTTTGTATATTCATTCTGTCTTTATTAGTTTTTCTCATTAGTTTTTATTTTTTCTTATTAGCTTCTTTTTATGTTTTAGTAGATAATAAGTCTTTGGTTTTCTTAATGGCATGACTCTTTCCAAAGGTAGTTGTTGAATGAACTGGGTGACTCATCCCAACGATGGATAGCGTGACAACCTTATTAAGGGAATGCGTCTGTTTTTATGTTTAGATAATAATAGTAGTAGTAATGAATAAAAATACCTAATTAAATCATACTCGAAGAGTCAACCATGCTTCAATTAGCACCAACACACTTAACTACGTGTTTATGGTTAGAGACAAGGTTTTTGAAAGAAATAGCTCTAGTAGTGACTTTGTGACTCTTGTGTTGACTCTGGCAATCATCGAGTGATTTAGTTGGGCCATAGTGATCTTTTAACTTGAATGCGGTCATTGTGGGCCCTCGACTCTATTCTCTTTTATAATTTGGTTGTGTGAGGGGTGAGATGAATTGTTGCTACTCCAAGTATCCGTGTGAAGGATCTAGAACTTGCCCCGAATATGTGTCAACACAAAATCATAAGTTTTGCTTGGTTTGAGAAGTGATTGTAGGCTCTCCTTGGCCTATTTGAGTTTTTTATTACCAACCAATGTCATCATCCCTCGTCAACTGCTTTGATCCTATAGCCTTTCTCATTTGATAACCATGTTACAAGCCTTTACCCATTTTTTCGTGACCCTCTTTTGGCACCCCGAGCTTTTTTTAACACTATTGTGATACAAATGGTTTAAAACGTAAGTTTGGGGAGAGATGAGGAACTTGAAAAGGTATCAAGGCAAGAAAAGAAAAGAATGAAAAAGAAAAAGGCAAAAAGTGAATAAGTGGAAGGGTTGAATGGATTAAAAAAAAAGAGGTAATGATCTCAAACATGGAGAAATCAAAAAGGGAGAAAAAGAATGAAATGATGAAGAAAGAGTGATGCTAAGTCTCTCTAGACCCCAATGAAAAGAAAGTACCTCTAAGAATTGGCAAAGTGTGAACCGAAAAATGAAAGATGGAGTTCTTAAGGAAAGGTGTAATCACTTACCCATACGGTATCCTACCATAACCCAAACGCCTGTATTACATCCCGAAAGAAGTCTTACTTGATTTCAAACTGAGTGAGCTTACATTCATGGCGATCTACATGAGGGGAAAGCCTATGGTACTTGACACCGTACTTGTGACATTTTCTTGAGAGAGATGAGTGAACCTTTCATAAATCTTTGGATTGAATGCTAAATTTCTTAAGTGAGCTTGGCAAATGAAAAGTAGAGGAGGAAGAGTTAGGAGTCCACCATGGCCTACATGATAGAGCAAGAATCCATGATGAGTAAAGTCAATTGTTGAAGCTCAAATGTCATAGTGGAACTATATGTGCATGAATGCATAACTTGTCGCCTTGTTGATAATGCATGAGTAGTGTGGGTAATTGTTGGTCCCAATTGATGTGTGAATGGATCACCTTTCAATCACTGAAATGACCCTTAACATTTGGAGGTGGAAACTAATTTATTTGCTTAAGGAAAACAATGACTTAAGATTGAGGGAGTTTATAAGTAGGGATTTTGACTGCTTATTAGTACATTTTAGCTTTTATTTTAATCCGAAGTATTGATTGTGTTCCAAAAACTAATGAAATTGTACAAATTGCAGGAATGCTGGAAGTTTGGTCTCCCATGATGAAATCCGAATAAAAAGGAGTGTTCCGAAGCACAAGGCAATAAAGGGCACAGAAGCAAAGATGTGTTGTCCACAAAAGAAATTTTTCGGCCAAAGAAGAAATTACGGACCGCATAATTCCATCTGCGGCCGCAACCCAAACAGAAGAACTCAACAGGCTTTTCAGCAATGTGCAGCCGCAAAACTGGCTTTCATTGACAAAGATTCAAAGTTCATAGAATATGGAAGAAGACCAAGTCCTTACGCCTTTGTGAAGTGCGGGCCGCACAAGAAATGTGCAGCCACAGAAGTTGCCTTGCGGTCGTAGTCCAGAAATGTGCTGCTGCTGAATCCTCTTTCTTGCCAACTGAAGAAATCTGCGGATCGCACATGGAATTGTGCAGCCGCAAAACCTCCTGAGGGGCATTTTTGTGGGCGATTTTTGGCCCTGTATAAATATACGAGTTTCACAAATTTTGGTCAAAGTTTGAACATCAAAAGTTGTTGTAGCCGTTTCTTTTTACTACTTTAGGAAGTTTTAAATTATTTTGGTGTTTAAACATTAGATTTTATCATTTTAATCTTTCATTTTGGGTTTAACTAGCTTTTCTTCTTTATTTTATTCAAATCCCGTTATGAGTAGCTAGATATTTACTAGGTTGTGACCCAACCCTAGTGTGTAAACCTTATGGGTGATTGATTTTATGCTTGTTTATGATTGGATGCTGATTATTTAGCTTAGTTCATGCTTCAATTTTAGAATTAATAGTTGCAAACGTTGATTCGTGCATATTTGACTTAGTCTCTACTTGAGAAAGAGAGACCTAGTCTAGGATAACTTAGCTAACAAGGAATTGGGTTAATTGGGAGATTGATTAGCCTAATTAAAGGGTTTAAACTAGAGATAGTATGAACCCGACTTAAGCTCATATCAACTATTTTAGTTGATACCCATTTGGGCTTGAGAAATCTAAATTGGGCAAAATCACTCTTTGACCAAGAAGTATTGAGTGGGTAATGTACAGTTGAAATCTATAATACACCACAATCAACAAAATAAGTATTAATATCTTTATCCTACTAGGCAAACACCTAGGTTATGGTCACAACTCTAGGCCTTTAAACTATTTGGAAAAATATCAAAAACATTCATCTCTAGTTTATTTTCCTTAGCTTGCAAACATTAGAATTATAGTAGAAGTAGAAATCAAACATTTATTGTGGAAGTGCAATTTAGGTAGTCCATTCACTTTCTTTAAATATATACTCCTGACACCCCTTATAACTCCTAGTGGATTCGACCCCGACTCATAGTTGGGTAATTATTATTGCATACGATCGTATCATATCTCTTATTGAGGTGTGTTGTGGACGTCATTAGTCACAGGCATAACAACACAATCCGCCCGGCGTAGTCACAAGTATAACAACATAATTCGTCTGGCGTGGTCACATGCATCTAGTCCAAATCATATCACACGGAAGCAAGTAAATAAGAACGCATGTATGTGATAAATAAATATCATATTTCATGCTACGGGACTGGTATAATAACATGCTAAAGTGTAGGCATGTGCAAAGTGTGCTATCATAACTCAAATCGGTAATTTCATCACATAAATAGCAATTACCAAGTTTATTCAAGGAATTAGCTTCTTCTTAACCTTAAATATGGCTCAAATAGCTCACAACAATGTTACAAATATGAGAAATATTATAGTTTAAAGCTTAACAGTCAATTATAGGCATATCATAGCCTAAGCACTACCCCGATCATGGATAAATACTCTGGTACTCACACATGGGCTCAAAACCCACACATATGCGCACCCATAGCACGTAGTTATCACAAATAATTTAGGAAACTAGTGCCTCGACCAAGTTTAAATAAGATACTTACCCCAAGCAAGACAAATTAAAAACCAAGCAAACCAAGTGATACTCTACAAATGCCGAACCACACAAATCAATATCCGAACGGCTCAAAACTAGCCAAAAGAAACTCAAAAATATCTAACAAAACTCAAAGTCATCCAAACAATTCAACCCCGGTCCGTATATCGGAACCCAAAAAAATTCATAAATTCTGACAACCCATTCGAATACAAGTCTAACCATATAAGTTTCATCCAAATCTGACCTCAACTTCATGTTCAAAACCCCAAAATTCATTCTCCTATGTTCAAGTCAAAAACCCTCAATTTCTTCTCTTTAAATCCTTGATTTATATAAAATAATCCATAAAAAAAATAAAATATATAATCAAAATAAAGATAAAATTACTTACCCTCATGATATGTGTGTTTATCTTCTCCAACATTGCCTTACTTGTGCTTTAAGAACTCAAAAAGTTGAGAAAATGAACTCAAAATCCCAAATTTTGGTGTTTTAATGCACTGGTAGTGGTTCTTCTTCGCGATCGCGATTCAAAAACATTCCAGCACATTATTACCCTTCGTGATCGCGGCCATGCCCCGCGATCATGATGAATAAATTCCAACAAGCTTACCTAACTCTTCCAGACCGCCTCTAGTATAATGGCCATAACATTTTGTGCAAAACTCCAAATGACAAACGGTTTGATTTTCTGAAAACTAGACACAAAGGGCTACAACGGTTTTTGGATTATCTCCAAATTCCTTATAGATTACAAGATATAAGCTTTCAAAATCAGTCTTGTGACAATAGAAATTCCTCTACGCGATCGCGCGAATGGCTTCCGTGATCGCGATTCATGATGCCTAAACAACAAATTACTCTTTGCGAGTGTGACCCAAAGTCCGCGATCGTGATACACACCTCTATAGCAAAAAATCAACAACTAAAAAAAGCCTAGAAATGGTCCGAAACTACCCCGAAACTCGTATAAGCCCCTCGGGACCCCATTCAAACATACCAACATGTACCAAGATATATTACGGACCTACTCGAAACCTCATATCACACATAATAACATCAAAATCACAAATCTTCGATCAAGATCAATCTTATAAGTTTATAAACATCAAACTTCAAACCAAGTGTCTGATTCAAGCCTAACCAATCCGGAATGAATCCAAATTTTGTATAAAAGTTCCAAATGACATATCGAACCTATTCAACTCCTGGAATAATAATCCGAACCCGATAACATCGTCAACTCCCGGTCAAACCTATGAACTTTCCAAAGCTTGAAATTGTCAACTTTCGCCAATTAGTACTGAAACCTTCTAGGAACATCCAAATGGTAAACGGGCATACGCCCAAGTCCAAAATCACCATCCGGACCCAGAACCATTAAAACTCCGATACGGGATCAAATACACGAAAGTCAAACTTGATAAACTCTTTTAACTTAAAGCTTCTATGATGAAAATTATTCTTCTAAATCAATTCTAAATCACCCAAAAATAAAAACTGACGATACACACAAGTCATAATACATCAAACGAAGCTACTCATGTCCTCGAACCATCGAACGGAATACAAATGCTTAAAACGACCGGTCGAGTCGTTACATGCCTTGGGAGTAGAATTAGTTTGTTATGTTACAGTAGTTTCCACTCTTCGGTTAGGATTAGGTGACAAGCCTTGTCATTGAATAAGAAGCTTGTCATGAGACGTGACCATTTGTTCCATGTTATCAACTATCATAATCAAATCTTGTAAAGCCTCCAAAATGGTCTCATTGGACACTCCCTCCTTCGGAGTCATAGTATCTCCAATATTCAAAGACATAGTAACTACCCAAAAAAAGAGTTTAAAGTAAAAGGACCTCTCCAATTCATTCCCTTAGTGTATACCTCAAAGATTCTACTCAAATTTTATCACTCGTGTATCGCTCTTGTGCACTTTGACTTTTAGGCACACAGTCTAAGAATCTCACTACTCAAGCCTTTTTTACTATTATATGAATATCCAAAGTTTATATCAACCTCAATCAAGGCACTTTCAAGTGGTTCTTCCAACTTCGGGGGAAAAATAGAGTTTATGTGACTCAACAAAGAAGCTAAAATAACTAACGGACAATAAAATAAAATATTAAAAATGAAACCAAAGAGAAAATCACGATATAATTGGCATAAAATAAAAAATACATACACAATAACTAGATTAACAAAGTAGGACTAATTACTAATATTAACTAGAGAAGAATAATACAAGAAAACACAAGAAGATCAAAAATTGAGCCATAGAAAATCGAGTCAACGAGTTATTTCCGAGGCCACGGGTTGGCTGGGGTGGTGCAATTTCGAGCCCATGATTTAATTTTGTGTCAACAGAAATTTCTGATTTCCTACGGCTCAAGTTTGTCCAGCTCCACGAAACTTTTTCGCCTCCACATTTTTGGTCCATGTCTGGGCTATCAATTTCTTCTTCTTCTTCTTCTTCTTCTTCTTCTTCTTCTTCTCTCGATTTTGAATTTTCAAATTGATCCAAATCACGTTCAAATGCCTTCAAACTTCATATTTCACTTGGGAATCACCTTAAGATTTAATCCCAATAGTTTTTAACATTAAATTCATGAATCACATAAACGCAAATGGGCCAAATAGTACTTTTTTTCATGAACCCACTTTTGAACATGATAAATTTGAAGAACAAGAAACTTTTCAAATTCACTTGTAGCCACCAAAATCACTTCAAATCAACTTCAATTGATATATTTCAATATAGATAATAAACCCCAATCAATTTCAAACATCAATATGCATCTGGATCCAGGAAATCAAAGACTCAACTCAAGAACATGATGAACACCATTGTTTTTTTGGATTTACATTTTTCTTGTGATTTTTAAATAAAATTTAATACTTAGCTAGTGTATGTAGAAACAAACATTAATCCAAGTTCTGATACCAAGATGATACGAACGTGAAAGCAATAATAACAAGAACACAAATAAAAGGCTAGAAAGATGGAATTTGGCAAGGAATTAATTAGAAAAATTGAAGAACACTTGAAATCAGTACAAATACCCTTCATTTTAAATTTTAATCAACCCATAACTATAGGATAACCCTCAAGGGAAAGAACCCCATAAAAGCCACCTTAAAGTTTTCAAGCAACAATGGAATTCATCTATAATACTCACTCAAGGAGTTCATAATCTCAATATCAAAATAAGCTAAGTCTGAAAAGAGAACCTTTAGGGCTATTTATATTAGGGACCTAAGTTTCCAAATGTTATGTAGTCTTTAATTGTGATGGCACCTATACCTAAGACTAGGTAACTCTATCACATAGCAAGATCAACGAAACCAAATTACCAACTCAAATAATAATGAAAGCTGAAAAGTGCTTTAACACAACCAAAGTGGAAATATAAAAGTCACATAACCCTAAAATCCGTGTTACTGAGTCATAAGCTCTATAAAAAGTACATAATGAGTATCAAAATGTATATAATTATTTGGAATATAATAAATAGTAATATGAAAATAGTAGAAGGTAACTTCGACGCCTACAAGCGGGACAATAGGTATACTTTGAAGTCTCCTCAGCAACTCGAAATCAGTCCACTAATGTCCGTCACGCTCCGAGGTACCTGGATCTGCACAAAAAATGTGCAGAAGCATAGTAGAGTATATTATAAATGGTACCTAGTAAGTTTCAAGACTAACCACGGTAAAGTAGTGCGAGGTTCAAGTCAAGACACTCACTAGATATAAAACTTATGCTAGACATCAATATGAAGCTAACAACGGAAAGCAAAATCAGTAAACGGCAAAGAGTGATCATGTAATAACAGAACAAATTTGCCCAAATACAGTTAAAATACAAGTGAATCAATTAAGAAAAATAATAACAATTTAAATTCTCAAGTCGTTCCAACACAAGAATAACAACAAGAAAACATGTCCTTTGTCACCTCCCCAAATTCACCATGGATAGCTTTCAGGTAAGCATGCTTTTAGTAAGTCTCACACCATGTATCGCTTACTACCATTATTCGCCAGGCCTCAAAATTCAAGTTCTTGGCAGAAAAATCAAGGTCTACCCCTCCAAAAAATTTGATTCACATACGCTGGAGAAACCCACATAAAGGATGGTTCAAGTTGAACGTGGATGGCTCTTACATGCAGAACAAGTCGCAGGGTGGCATATGAGGGGTCTTTAGAAACAATAAAGGCTCCTGGATAATGGGTATTGAAAGACTTATACATGCATCTACACCCCTTCATACAGAACTCCTAGCGCTACAAGAAGGACTAAGACTTGCCAGAGAACGAAATCTTTATCCTTTAGATATAGGAACTGATTCCACCGATATGATCCATAGCCTAAATCAAGGAAATAACTTGTTTACACTATTGTTGATGCTCCAAGCGAGGGGATGGTAATGAGGCAAAACTTCCGTCAAGGGAATATAGTGGCTCACCACCTAGCTAAAGATGCCCTTAACCTAACCACCTTCAACAAGACCCAAGTACCTGCTGCTCCACCTTTTTGTGTGCTTGAATCGCTGGAGAAGGATGCAGGGGAACATCAACTTTTGTTATATATCTATCTACTCGTGTAATGTACTAGCTATTATGGGTAACCAAAGTGTCCTAAGTGACACTACCTTGGCCTGTAATCAATGTGCCCTAACTGACACTACCATGGCATGTAATCGTACAATATCGTTCTAGTATTAATAAATATTTTCGTCTTTCCTAAAAAATGTAACCAAACAACAAACGAGAGACAATCAAACGATCAACGCTACAAGGACCTAATAGTCAATCTATCATTTGGGGATGAGTAACTCAATATGTTTGAATTTTGCAAAGGGAAAATATAAGGGACCTCCCCCCAAACAGTAAAACTTTACCCGCATCCAATGTTTACATCAAATTATACTACTTTATCATTGTTAAGTCAAAAATTAATGTAAAAATGTGTATTAACTACCGTTTAACAATAAGAGTGTATGTTAAAATATATATCATATGTATTCATTGGATTGATGTAAACCATAAGTACTGGTAAGTTTTTATTTGTGCGAGCTCTGCTTTTGATCTCATTGGGCAATAAGACATGCAATACATCTTTTTACACAGTTCGAAGCCAATCCGTGCATTAACCATATTAAAATTATCCTTAATATCTAATTTGGGTTTCAATATAACATGATCAATATTAAGGGAAAAATTAAAATGTTAAGGAAAAAGCTTTCATAAATATTATACAAATATTTCGGTCTTTCAGAACGAATAGAACAGGGAAGACTCTACTCCTATAAGATAAAGGAAGATGAAGATATTAAGTACTCCACATATATAGTATAAATTTCTGAGGGGCAACAACGATAGGAAATAAACATTCAATTCAGTGATTTAATAAATTTGTAACATGTGAAGGAAGAAGGTCTACATACTTGGACCATTGACCACATAACAGAAGTACTGAACTACTACTATGTAATAACTCATGAAGTGATGAATCAGCATATGCAAAGCTCACTTATTCTAAACTCAACGATTTTTCGTGAACAATATCAAAAACAACAACAACAACCTAGTGTAATCTCATTAGTGGGGTCTGAGAAGGGTAGTGTGTACGCAGACCTTACCCATACCCTGGGGTAAAGAGGTTATTTTCGATAGACCCTCGGCTCCTCCCTCCAAGAACTCTCCACGTTGCTCTTGTGGTGACTCGAACTCACAACTTCTTGGTTGGAAGTGGAGGGTGCTCACCACTAGAGCAACCCACTGAGCTAGCCATTGGCAAGCATGTTCGACAGCAAAGTACTTGAGGGAATTAATTTGATAAAAGTAGATATACCCTGCACTTAATTAGCAGGAAGAAGAAGAAGATATTAACAAGTGAAGCCAGTTGGAGGATTCCTTCCGCAGTTGTTGAGAACGAGGCTAAGGGAGAGTGGCACGTTCAGATTTATTCCCAGCGCATTTGCTCGACAAGGTGGGTTGCTCTGATGGTAAGCACCCTCCACTTCCAACCAAGAGGTTGTGAGTTCGAGTCACCCCAAGAGCAAGGTGGGGAGTTCTTGGAGGGAAGGATGCCGAGGGTCATTTGGAAACAGCCTCTCTACCCCAGGGTAGGGGTAAGGTCTGCGTACACACTACCCTCCCCAGACCCCACTAGTGGGATTATACTGGGTTGTTGTTGTTGTTGTTGTTGCATTTGCTCTTATGGCTGTGCACAGGCAAACTGCCGCCTCTAAATCAGCCAGCCCCGCGATCAAGCTGCAGCATGGCAAAGTTGGTGGAGATCAAAGGATCAGTTCATTCCCTCTGGAAGCCGTATTCATTAGTCTGGACTTCGGAGAATTAAACAAATGTAAATCATCCAAATTCCTTCTTAAAGTTACTGGATATTCAAGAAAACAATTTGAGTTTAAAAAAAAGATAGAAATTAATATCTTGTGATACCTCAATTGTGAAGAATGATTATGAAGTACCGTTACTTGAAGAGAAGATTAGAGAAAGAAGATATCAAAAGAAGAAAAAACAAGATTTGTCAAGACTTGAACTCTTCGATCAATGAGCAAGAATAAAGTTTTATCAAGTTGGTTTACGAAGAAAACTGAAATCAATGAGTAATCTTTACTACGTCCTTAGAAATTCTTGTTTGATATTTGCATATTAGTCTATCTTGTATGTTATTTACATTTTAATAAACTCCACCAATATGTGGTGGTTTTAATTTTAAAAAGTAATAATGTGAAGAATAAAGTCTGAAGGAACGGGATTGCCAGAAAGTATGTTGACATTGAATATCTCTCCCAAAGCTTAAGAGGGATTGTGCGTAAAATATTCATCCTCTATAAATACCCTACACTAGTACCAAACTTCAACTATCTCGTCTTTGCAACTTTCTGCTTACAGATTTTATAAGACTATATTCTGCCTTAGCTTCCTCTTAACATGGCTTCCAAAACAAGTGCCTCAGTTACCCTTTGCCTCTCCCTGAATCTCCTTTTCTTTGCCATAGTCAGGGGAACTGATTGTGTCTCTTGTCATTATAATCCTCCTAGCACCGGTAATGGTGGTGGCAATAGTGGTAATACTGGTGGCTCAGGCAATGGTGGCAGCTCCGGCAGCGGAGGTGGTTCGGGCAATGGCAGTGGAGGTAGCAATGGACAAGGCAGGTGCCCGAGAGATGCTCTGAAGTTGGGTGTATGTGCAAATTTAGTCGGTGGATTGGTTGGCGCGGTAATTGGGACTCCTCCAACGATGCCATGCTGCAGCTTGATCGCAGGGCTGGCGGATTTAGAGGCAGCAGTTTGCTTGTGCACAGCCATAAGAGCGAATGTGCTGGGAATAAATCTGAATGTGCCACTCTCTCTTAGCCTCGTTCTCAACAACTGCGGAAGGAATCCTCCTACTGGCTTCACTTGCTAATAAGCTGATGTCCTCAAATGCCTATTTCAGCCTTTTGTTATGTGTCATTTTGTGTTTGCATCAATTTTCTTGTATGATCATTTGTTTGCTATATTATGCTAATTGTTATTACAAATAAGCCAGCGAGCTTGCAAAATGAAAGAGCAGGTTCGTCAAGTAGTTGATTTTACATTTGTATTCGGAGGTTATTAATATATATACACACTATCCTTTTCTATTTAATAAGCATCTTCCTGGACTTCCGTTTGACTACGATGGCTGGCAAGCCGAATTATTCACTAGAAAAAAATAAAAAATAAAAAATAATATAACAAAGAAAATGAAGAGAAATTTCTCTAGATAATTTGAAAAACTCAAGACTAGCTATCAGAAAAATAAATGTCTCTAAATCCTCATAGATAATTAAAGTGTGAATTGTAATATTTTGGAAAAATTAATTACTTCCAGCTGAAGTATCATCTTTGTGATTGTTTGGTACTAATTATTTGTAGGTCGATTCTTCTAAAGAAATGTGCAATATTCAATGACATCCATCGTAGCAAGACCAAAAGCAAGAAATGTTGAGAAAATGGGGACTAAATGTGCAATCAAAAGTTGAATGGAAAAGCCTTATGTTTAACAATGTAGCAAGACCAAAAGCAAGGTTTACAATGTGGCCAATGATGCATGGAAGATTACTGACCTCTGATAGGTTGAGAAAATGGGGACTAAATGTAGATACGCAGTGTGTATTATGCCAGCTACGGGAGGAAACAAGGGAACACCTATTTGTGCAGTGTGTGCATACAAGAGCTATATGGAGCAAATTGTTGCAATGGATACAACTACAGGGCCCAGGATTCATGAACTGGAATCAGTATAGGCAATGGATCATCAAATTCTCTAGAGGAAAATCCATCCAAGCATAGATTTTACGATGGTATATGCAGAGGCAGTTCACTGGATTGAAATGAATCTTAGAATTTTGGGCAAAGGAGCAGACAATGGGATAACATTACAAAGGATATAGCATATATTTGCAGTATTCGTGCATCACCTGGAATTATGTCCCTCTTATATAGTTTTAATTTTGAATGAATGATAGATAAGTATGAGTTGGGCCTGGACATAGGTCCACTCTTATTAGATATCTAGCTTTGTTGGCTTAGCTATGGTTTTATAATTGTTTCATTGGTGATTAATAAAATTATGTTAGTTACAAGGAAAAGTTCAATTTTCATGGTATTAGTTGAGAAATGGTGTAAAATGAGCTAAGCCCCATTTATCCCCTTTTTTACCCAGCTACAGCCGTAGCATTTGCGAATATTTATTCGCAAATGCAATGCCTGTAAATGCGACACACGGATTGTAATTGCGATCAGTGCATCAGAGCACCCAACGTAGCAAATGCGACAAAATCCTCACAAATGTGATCTTCCCACTGACTGCAAATGCGAGCTAAGCTTCGCATATGCGAAGCTGCATGTCCCCAGTCCCTAGTCGCAAATGCGATTCAAAGGTCGTAAATGCGAACTCCCATAGTCCGCAAATGTGATCTAATGTTCGCAAATGTGAAATGCCAACCCACCTGCCCCTTATTGCAAATGCGATCATAGAACCGCAAAAGCACGCTCGCAAGTGCGAGCCAGATGCAGACCTGAGACACCAGCAGTTTTGCACCAACAATCCTTTAACCAACTAAACGCATCTCATACACACTCGAAACTCACCTGAGCCCCTCGGGCTCCAAACTGAACATGCACATAAGTGTAATAACATTATACAAACTTGCTATCTACCTAAAATCATCAAAATAATATCAAATAATAAGAATTGTTCTTCAAAACTCAAGAATTTTCAACTTAAGCTCAATTTTCACAATTTCGCAACATAATGCGCCGAAACACGTTCGGGTCACCCAGGACCCCAACCAAATGTGCGTACAAGTCTAAATACATCATACTAACCTACTGGGATCGTCAAAATACTGATCCGGGGTCATTTATCCAAAATATTGGTCGTGGTAAATTCTAGCCTCATTTTTAGTCAAAATTTTCATTTCTTTCAAAATTTCACAAAAATGACTTTCGAAAAGCGACAAGGACCATGCACACAAATCAAGAAATATCAAATGGATCTAATATAGGTCTCAAAAAACGAAAATAAAGGCTAGTACTCAAAATAACCTATCGGGTCGTCACATTCTCCACCACTAAAAGAAACGTTCATCCTCGAACGGACAGAGAAAAGTACTTGGACTGGTAAAAAGGTGGGGGTATCTACTCCGCATATTGGACTCGGACTCCCATGTAGCTGCCTCGATCGGCTGACCTCGCCACTGCACTTTTACAGAAGGAAAACTCTTAGATCTCAACTGCGAACCTACCGGTCTAGAATAGCTACCAACTCTTCCTTATAGGTCAAATTTTTATCAAGTTACACCATGTTGAAGTCTAATACTTGTGAGTTATCCTCATGGTACTTCCGAAACATGAAAATGTGAAATATCGGATGTACCCCTTCTAGGCTAGGTGGAAATGCAAGCATATAAGCAACCTCCCCAACTTTCTCCAAGATCTCAAACGGGCTAATAAACCTCGGGCTCAACTTGTCCTTCTTCCTGAACTACATCACGCCCTTCATAGGCGACACCCAGAGGAGAACCCTCTCACCCACTATATAAGCTACATCTCCGACCTTCTAGTCTGCATAACTCTTCTACCTGGATTGAGCAGTTCAAAGTCACTCCTGAATCACCTTAACCTTCTCCAAAGCATCACGGACCAAATCAATGCCCAACAATCTAGCCTCATCGGGCTCAAATCAACCAATCATTGAGCGACACCATCTCCCATTTAAGGCCTCATAAGGAGTTATCTAAATGCTCGACTGGAAGCTGTTTTTGTAAGAGAACTCCGCTAGCGGTAAAAACTGGTCCCATGAACCCCCGAAATCCATAACGTAAGCATGTAACATGTCCTCCAAGATCTGAATAGTGCACTGGGACTATCCGTCTGTATGAGGATGAAATGTTGTGCTCAACTCGACCCCCCGTGCCCAACTCATGATGCACGGATCTCTAAAAATATGATTCACATTGCGTGTCTCGATCAGAAATGATGGAAATGGACACTTCGTGCAGACAGATAATCACCTGGATGTAAATCTGAGTCAACCGCTCTAGAGAATAGGAAGTCACCACCGGAATGAAGTGTGCAGACTTAGTCAACCTGTCCATAATTACAAATATATTTACTATTTTTAAGATTATTTAAATAATCCTTGTATATACATTATATAGGTTCTATAATTAATTTGATAAATTTGTCTTTAATTTCTAGTTAATTAGATTATTATGCTAAATTCGAAATTAGTGTTGCAATTTAGGAAAAATAAGGTGTCTTACAAATGGTTAAGTAAAGTAACTAGTAGTATATAATTATAATTTTTACCATATTTATTGAAAACTATTAAGTTTATTTAAATTAAATTCAAAAGGGGTTCAAAGACAAAAGGGCCACAATTGCAATTCCCAAATCAAAGAAAAAGTGGCCATTTTTCAAATTATTTTGTCCCAATTACTCAAGCCTATTCCGAAATTACCCAACCCAAACACCCATCTCTTTCTTGTTGGCGATCCAAGCCATCCCATTTGCACCAATCACAACACGCCACGTCACCCTCACTCTCAACTTATAGAACAAACACACTCACATCAGATTCGTTGATCCATCATATCAATGGCTCATGTTTATTCTTTGATTTTTTCTTTTGATCTAAATACCTGCCCCCAGAGATCTAATCTCAACCGCCCAAAACCCCATCATCTAACGGCCACCGATTTTTCCACTTAAAACACTTCTAAAAAATTTAATCGCCAAATAATCGGAGCCGTTGATCAACTGATCCAATGGCTCCTGTTTTGTCTCTCACCTTTAAGCCTAAAGACCAATCCCCCAGGATCCCTAATCATTTCGCCCTCACTCGGCCGCCCTAATTTTCCAAAATGCTCTCTACTCTCCTCTTGCCCTAACCCATCAGTCTCCAAAACCTTGCACAAAATTGTGCAAGGCCATCTCAATCAAAGCCTGAAATGCCTACATGTCCCCTACTATCCGCGAATCCTGCTATTCATTCCCATTTCACCGATATAATTGAAAAACCAAATCAAACCCTAAGACCCTGAATTGTTGTTACTGAGCCCGCCTGTTCTTTCCTCTATATTTTCAAATCCATGGCATGCATGGTTGGATTTCTTCAGCACCATCATTATTATTCTTGTCCAGAGGTCAAATGTAGTGACCTCTGGACATTAGAGTTTGTCCGTTGGTTCTTTTACTTCAACGATCGATCCCTCCTCTCAGGTAAAAATGACCCTGTTTTTCCCTCTGTTTCTTTCTAATTTTCACTTGATTTGCTCTCATGATCTACCATGCATCACTCTCTACTACTTATTTGAATTTGTGAAGCCCTAAGAGCCTTCAATGGCACTATAAATAGAACTATTTAATGTTCTCACCAACACGACCTAACACTGAAATCATCTACACAATCACTTAAGAGCAATTTTGAGATCAAAAGCCTAGGGTTCCTTACTGTTCTTTTCTTTTTCATTTCTGAGTATTGCCGTTGCTTTGAACTTGAAGTTTTTGGGGTCTTAAGCAACTAAGAGTGTCTTCGTTTGGTTTGTTGCTCTCGAAAAGGTCAGTGTACTCCTAAGTTCTCTCCTTTAATCACCTTATATGAACATTATGAATATGTTGTTGGTTTTCTGTGAACCATAGTTACTTATTATGCTTACCATTAGTGTGGAAATATTTATCTTTCATTTGTGACAATATATTGTCTGCCTATGATCATATGTCCTGCCTCATGAATCTTTAATTAGTAATTGATCAAACTATTATGTAATTCTTGATGACTTTCATTTCTGAGTCTAAATAATCTGCACAACTAAAGTCATAATGTGCCTTGATTAATCGTTCATGCTCACATAAACTTCAATACCTTCCATTGATGATTTTGCAGTGACCTTTACCTTTATATGTTGCTTCTCTATATTCTGTTAATCTTGTGGTTGAGTTTATTGTTTGATAATTATAACTGAGATGAATCTAAAGGTTCCTAAGTTCATATCATCTACCATTTAACTTAAGCATGAAAATCTAGGTGCTTATATGTTTTTCCTCTCTTTACTAGTATTTGTTAACTTCGATAACAACTTCTGGGCTATCATTGTGACATTCTCATGGTTATACATATATCTTGGATGCATTGGCATGAAACCATTGTGTTTGAGTTAGACTGTCTTCTTCTCATGAACCTTTACTGTATATATTTTGTTAAGATTAAGCTATCTTCCTCTTCATAGAATCATCCATGATCATGTTTGGTTATAGTCAACTGGTAATTACTGCACAACTGAACTTGGTTGTCTCATGATTAGTTAAAATTTTCAGATACATGTTTAATTCAAAACTTACTTGGTATAGTACTTCCCCGTCTTTAATCTCTTTGAACTATTGTTGGTTTAGAAGCTGAAGCTTGACTACTTCACACTTAGGTACTAAGCTAGACTTATGTCTAAGTTAAACTTGTTTTAATACAATATTTCCTATATCTGTAACTCCTTCTCCTCATGACATGTTTAACCTGATTCTGTAATGTGCAAAGCTCCCCTGTCTATATGAAGTCATAACTTCAGTTGAAGTGCTCATGTAACTAACTGAATACTATGTGTTTCTTTTTGATTCCTGATTTCATGCTCTGACCTGGACCACCTCAATCCTTTTTCTATTGTTAATTCGAAACTAAACCTGATTCTTAAACCTTATAAGGTTCTTTGTTGATATTGTCTGAACATGATGACTTGTTAAGGCAAATACTATTAGGGATATAACTTTGTTGAGCCCTTAGGGTTTCTATGTTCAAATTTGTGAACTTGTAGTCATGTTGAAAGTTTAATCTTGTTTCTGATATCTTCTATGAAAGTGGCCAGTCATAGCCTGAATCTTTATTGATGACCCTTAAAGTGCTAAGTAGTATCATCATCCCATGCATGTGCTAGAATCAAACCAATCAGTTCACAATTGATTTGTTAGAGATAGGAACATCTGTATCTTTTCTGTTGTTGCATGTATGAACCCTGTATAGCTCGCCTTCCCTTTGAGTATGCTCTTCTCTAATGTTTAGACCTTCACTGTATGCTTGTGGTGTTTCTGCTCCTCACCTATGTGTGATCGAAAGCATACATGTGTTCTCGAAAGCATCATGTGCTCTTCTCCTCACAATTTGTTCTTTAGGGATTAGCTTAATGACAATGAAAAGTTTTCAATGTAAATTATTTGCCATGTATAACTACCACATTAATATAATTTTCCATAGTATTTGAATATTGGTAATTTCGTGTTCCAGTCATTTGTCTATATACATTTCATACATGTTTGAATATGCTGAAAATATGGAATATGCATCTAATGACCTTCTTTCTTTTTGGGCATGTACACAGTTGGGCCTACTGAGTTCCTAAGGAACTCAGGCTCAAATAAGCCTTGTTGCATTTTTTGGAGGGTCCAGTCAGCTATAGACGTATCTTTCAATTGTTGAGCCTACCTTATTGAGGCCCAACCACCAGAGTCCAGACTTGTTTCCCTCATTTCCTTTGTTGCTATTTATTGCTTCCATAATCTAGTTTACTGCTTCATTACTTTTACTTACTTCCCTTGTCGTTTTATCGTATTTTGTTATCATGTATTTAACACTCATATATTAGATCATGTACTTTACCTTCATGCTTTGACATCACATGAAACATAGGCAAGCTCTAAATAATATAGGAATTAAAGGAAATTAGTCAGTAATTAATATTCACTTCGCTAATTATAATTTATTCATATCATTACCATGATTTCGCTCACTTGCTTTTTCTTAAAGATTTTTTAAGCCCAAAATTTAATCAAAACAGCGCCCCTGTTTTTAGAAAGGAAGATTAGAAAAGAATCGCAGGTTTTACTAACTTGAGGTAAATCAGACTTTTATAAAACAGTGAAGCGCTATCGCCCAAAAAATGGATTTTTAAAAGACTGCCTCTCTTCAGATTTTAGAAATCAAGGTACATTTAAGTTCACTTTCTTACCAACATCTATAAGAGTTATATAAACATCCATTCCTTAAATCAACCGCTTCCATGACTTAATCTCATTTTGCGAGCCTTATAAAATATGGACTACTTTCATAACTCTTTATAATTTCACATCCTCCTTAAGTTTTACATCTCTTTTAGATACCCTCCTTTAGATATATATATATATATATATATATATAT
>AWOL01S0040203.1:70649-114399 GCA_000715115.1 Nicotiana otophora
CTTGTTGATAATTCATAAGTGGTGTGGGTAATTGTTGGGATATATATATATATATATAGTAAGACGTACTTTTAATGGTAATTAAGCATAGTATAAACCACTTATCCCTTAAAATTAGTCTAAGTCCTATGGAGCTACCTCAGGTAGATTTTAAGGAGTGCCTGGCACCTTCTCTTAGAAGAACAAGAACCCTTACCCATAATCTCACCGGTTTGTAGACCTATAAGGAACATGACTTAATAATCAAATAGGTAGTATACCTTTAAATATTAGGTGGCGACTCTCTTTCATCAACAACAGAGAAATCACAAGTTAAATCATGTCTTGACTAATACAAAATAGGGTGCAACACGCGCCTAGGCTCCAAAACATCCAATCTCACAAACTGATTGGCCAAACCTTAAACATCCATGGCTAGTGGAGTCTCTACTACCGGTAAAGATGCCAAATTGCCCATGCTTTTAGCCTTCCTACTCAATGCATCGGTCATTATATTGGCTTTCCCCGAATGATATAATATTGTGATATTATAGCCTTTCAACAACTCTAACTATCTCGGCTGCCACAAATTAAGATCTTTCTACTTTAACATGTGTTGGAGATTTCGATGGTCGGTATAGACTGCACAATGAGCATTGTACAGATAGTGCTTCTAAATCTTCAACGCGTGAACAATGACTGCCAACTCTAAGTCATGCATAGGGTAATTCTTCTCATGAACCTTCAACAACCGAGACGCATAGGCAATCACCCTACTGTCATACATCAATACCGCACCAAGCTCAATATGCGATGCATCATAATACACAGTGTAATATCCCAAACCAGTAGGCAACACCAACACCGGGGTTGTAGTCAATACCGTCTTGTGCTTCTGAAAGCTCAACTCACACTCATCGGACCATCTGAAAAGAGCACCCTTTTGGGTCAACTTGGTCAATGGGGATGATATAGATGAAAACCCCTCCACGAACCGGTGATAGTAACCTGCCAAACCCAAGAAACTTCGAATCTCTGTAGCTGAAGTAGGTCTACGATAGTTCTGAACTGCCTCAATCTTCTTAGGATCCACCTTAATACCCTCGGAAGATACATATGGCCTAAAAAGGCAACTGAGTCCAACCAGAACTCACACTTGGAAAACTTAGCATATAACTGACGATCCCGCAGAGTCTGAAGTACGATCCGCAGATGCTTCTCATGCACCTCTCGATTGCGGGAGTAAAACAAAATATCATCAATGAAGACGATCACAAAAGAATCTAGATAGGGCTTGAATACCCGATTCATCAAATCCATAAAGGCTGCATGGGACATTAGTCAAGACAAATGACATCACTAAGAACTCGAAGTGAGCATATCCGAAAAGCCGCCTTAGGAACATTCGATGCCCTAATCTTCAACTGATGGTGGCCACATTTCAAGTCAATCTTTGAGAACACCTTGGCACCCTGAAGCTAATCAAATAAGTCATCAATCCTCGGCAACTGATATTTGTTCTTTATAGTGACCTTGTTCAACTGCAGTAATCTATACACATCCTCATCGTCTCATCCTTCTTGTTCACAAACAACACTGGTTCACCCTAATGCGAGACACTAGGTCTAATGAATTCCTTATCAAGAAAGCCCTGCAACTACTCCTTCGATTCTTTCAACTCAACTGGGGGCATACAATATGGTGTGGTAGAAATGGGTTGTGCTCGGAACCAAGTCAATGCTAAAATCGATATCCTAATCGGGTGGAATCCCGACAAATTTATAGGAAGCACCTCTGAAAACTCGCACACAACTGGTACTGAATCCATGGAAGGAACCTCCGCACTAGGATCACGAATATAGGACAAATATGCTAGACATCCCCTCTCGACCATATGCTGAGGCTTCATATAAGAAATGACCCTACTAGTGGAATGACCAGGGGTCCCTCTCCACGCTAATTGAGGTAACCCTGGCATAGCTAAGGTCACAGTCTTGGCGTGACAATCCAAGATAGCATTATATTGTGACAACCAGTCCACGCCCAAGATAACATCAAAGTCCACCATGCTAAGTAAAAGAAGATCTACCCTCATCTCATAGCTCCCTATAGATACTACGCACGAACGATAAATACGGTCTACCACTATAGAATCTCCCTCTGGCGTAGACACATAAACAGGAGCACTCAAGGAATCACGAGACACATTCAGATATGAAGCAAAATAGGATGACATATAGGAATAAGCAGAGTCTAGATCAAATAAAATTGATGCATCTCTATGGCAAACTGGAATAATACTTATGACGACCGCATCAGATGACTCTGCCTCAGGTATAGCTAGAAATGCATAAACACGGGGCTGATCCCCACCACTCTAACCTCCACATCTCGGACTTCCACTCCCTCGCTGGCCTCCATCTCTAATGGCCTGACCACCACCTCGGGCTGCCTGACCCCTGCCTCTAGCTGGTTGAATGGGCGATGGAGCAATCAGTGCAGAACCATGGCACTAGTACCCTGTTGTGCTATGCTACTCTGTGATCTAGGGAAAACCTTGCGACGTGCTTCGGATCTCTAAAAGTATAACAAGTCCTTGGCTATTATGACTATTGACCCTGACACTGACCTGAAACTGACCCCGTTGACCTGAATAACTACCCAGATAACTATGAATTGGAGGTTCACTGAGCGGAGTTGAATGTGCTGTCACGACCCAAAATTCATTAAAGCTCATGATGGCGCTGGACACCGCTGTCAGGCAAGCCAAAAATAAATACTTAATTTGGTTCTCATTTTAATATTTTTGAAATCATATTTCCTTCAATTAATTAGTAAAAGATGGAATTTACAGAGTAAATAATAATAATTTTAACAATTTCAATACAGGACAACCCATAACCACCCCCAAAACCCGGTGTCACAAGTGCATGAGCCTCAACTAGGAATGTAAAATAAAATACAACATCTGTCCGGGATATAAATTTGGACATGAGAAATATAAATACTCTGAAAGAGACTCTGCTGGTTGCGGATCATAGTATAGAACGCAGCTTACCTAAGTCCCCGCAATAACCATACCTCTGCGCCCACAAGGCCACTAGACATATATGTACCTATACAAAAATGAGCAGCAAGTGTAGTATGAGTACGTAAATCAACGCGTACCCAGTAAGTATCCCGCCTAACCTCGAAGAAGTAGTGACAAGGGGTCAACATTGACACTTACTATGGGCTATAAATAAAGCATCAATGATATAATTAGACATGGATTACGTGGAACGGCTGTAAGCTCAATATCATGAAATAATTAAACAATTCTTTTGTTCATAAGAAATTTCCAAATTTATTTTCGCCATTTAACATTTTTGGACCTCGGGCCAATGAAAACAATATCAATTATTATCAATTCCAAAAATATATCATGCACAAATCATGCCGAGGTCGTACAGCCCGATCCAACATAAATATTTAAATTGTGCATTGTCGAGGGTCGAACGACACGAACCATAGATGCATCTATTTAACCTGTCGAGGCGTTCGGCCCGCTCCACAAAAGAGAAAATATACATTAAACAACAAATTCAAGATTTATTAAGGGGCAATTATTCCAAAATTCCAAATTCTCATTTAACGGTCAAGTAAATGAAGTTTAACCTTTTTAAAATTCCTTTACCAAGTTTCGATATGATTTAAGACATTTAAATTAACAAGTAGGATGCAAGCATCGCAATTATAACTTGATCTGGGTCCTAGACTACCGGACATAAACATATTAGTAGCTACGTACGGACTCTCGTCACCTCATGCGTACGTAGCCCCCAAAAATAGAAGCACATATTGAATTATTTCACCTATGGGGTTAATTCCCTCTTACAAGGTTAGAAAGGAGACTTACCTCTCTCCGACGTTCCAAAACTGGCTTCAATGCCACCCTAACACCTCAAACTGGTGACCGCCGATCCAAAACTAGTCAAATAAGCTGCAACCCAATCAAAATATACCCTAATACTCATAATTAATCAATTTATAATAATTTCAAACTCCGCTCGAAAAATCGATAGAGCAACCCTCGGGGCCACGTGCTCGGATTGTGAAACATTTCGAAGATAAACTTTACCCATAACACCACAAACTCAAATATATAATTTATTCCAAATTTCATACCCAATTTCGTGGTCAAAATTCAAAAATACCAATTTCTAGGTTTTTCTTCAAAATCCTAAATTTCCAATAATTTTTAAGTCTAAACCCTTATATAATCCAAGTATTTAACTTGCAATAGGTGGGAATCACATACCTTGACATAGATGACGAAAATCTCCCTTCCAAGAGCTCCAAAAATCGCCCAACCAAATGAAAAATAGGTGAAATGAACCCAAACCCCGCTTTAAAAACATTCTACCTAGCCCGACCTTCGCACCTGTGGTCAAATAGCCGCTTCTGCCGCTCCGCACCTGCGGAAACTCCATCGCATGTACGGCTCTATCTCGGCCCAACAATCCCCGCATTTGCGCCCCATGTAGCGCATCTGCGCGTCCGCTTATGTGGCTCTTCATGTACTGGTGCGGTCCCGCTTCTGCGAAACTTGACCACATCTGCAGTCCCAGCCTTCCCCAGCCAGAACCGCATCTGCGACCCTCTTAGCCGCTTCTGCGGCTCCGCACCTGCGGCCAAAACCTCGCAGGCGCAGTTACACAAGATACCAGCTACCTTAGCATTTCTTCCAAGTCAAAACTCGATCCGTTAACTATCCGGAATCCACCCGAGGCCCTCGAGACCTCAACTAAATATACCAACGCATCCCAAAACACATTACGAACTTAGTCGAGCCTTTAAATCACATCAAACAATGCTAAAAATATGGATCACCCTCCAATTCAAATTAATGAGTTTTGAAACTTCAAACTTCTACAATCGATGCCGAAACCTATCAAATCACGTCCGATTGACCTCAAATTTCTCACACAAGTCATGATTGACATTATGTACCCTACTCCAACTTCCAGAATTGAAGTCTAACCCCGATAACAAAAAGTCCACTCCCAGCCGAACTTCTCAAAAACCTTCAAATTTCCAACTTTCGCCAAATGACCCCGAAATAACCTACGGACCTCCGAATCCATATCCGAGCGCGCTCCCAATACCAGAATCACCATACGGAGCTATTTCCAGACTTAGAATCCCAAACGGACATCGATAGAATTGAAATGCACTCCAACCCAAATTTATGAAATCATTCTAAAATGTCAACGTTCACAATAGGCGCCGAAACGTTCTCGGGTCATCCAAACATACGTCCAAGTCCAAAATCATCATACGAACCCGTTGGAACCTTCAAATACCGATTTTGAGGTCGTTTACTCAAAAATCACCCTTTAGTAAATTCCTCCCACTTTAAGCTTTCAAAATTAAATTCCGACCACGCATAAAGTCATAATACCTGAAGTGAAGCTGCTCAGGGTCTCAAACCGCTGAATGACATGCTAGAGCTCAAAATGACCGGTCGGGTCGTTACATGTGCACTCTAGGCTAGCTTCTAGGGATGAGACCCATAAGAACTACAACTACGAAAAACATCATGAGATACCTGAAGCAGTGACTGAATCGGCCTAGGAGGATGGACTCTACCAAAAGAACCCCTGCCTCCAGACGGGGCACTACTGAATTCATCAAAATGGCGAGGCCCTTTCTCAGATCTCCCTCCTTACCCTAACTATGAATCCTCTTGATCCGTCAAGCAATTTCTACAACCTTCTGGAAAGAAATATCATCCCTAGTTTCATTGGCCATCTATATCTTGATACCAAAAGTAAGTCCATCAATTAATCTCCCCACTCTCAATAGGAAGCAAGACAACTGCATGACGAGCTAAATCCATGAATCTAGTCTCGTACTGGGTAACAGTCATGCTACCCTGTTAGAGGCACTCAAACTTGCTACGGTACTCCTCACTCAGAGTAAAAGAGATGAACTTCTCTAAGAAAAGCTGTGAAAATTGATCCCAAGTGAGTGGAGGCGATTATGATGGTCTGGCTTGAACATAGTCCTGCCACCACCTCTTGGCGAAGCCATGCATCTAAAATACCGCAAATTCAACTCCATTGGACTCCACTATACCCATGTTGCGCAACACCTCGTGGAAACGGTCAATAAAATCCTATGGGTCCTCAGAAGGTGTGCCACCAAAGCGAATAGGAAATAACTTAGTGAACTTGTCCAACCTCTTCAACCCCTTAGAAGACATCGCGGGCCTCTCCCCAATCTGTGCATCAACAATAGGCTGGACCACTCCAACTAGAGAAACTTTCGAAGTCTGATATCTGTGAGCTATATGCTTTGGTGTGTGAGTAGCGAGAGTCTGGGTTCCTCCCCCAGCCTGAGAGACAGCTGGTGCCGTAGGAAATATACCGGTCTGGGCCACACTATCCATAAGGCCCACTAAACGGACTAGAGTGTCCTGAAGTACCGGGGTAGCAATAAACCCCTCCGGGGCCTAAGTTGCTCCAACTGGAAAGGTCTGAACATGGACTTCCTCCTCTAGCTCGATATGAGGCTCTACAATAGGTGTTGTTGCATGTGCTCTAGGCTGAGATCTGCCGCTTCCTATGGCTCGACCTTGGCCCTGGCCTCTACCTCTGGTAGTGGCACCAACCTGGGACTACGGCTCCTGACCCACTGTGGATGATGTGTATGAACTCACCATCTATAAGAGAACAAGACTAGAATGATTTAAATTTCAGTGTTAGAATAAATAAAGAAACAAAATTCTCACTCTGCTGTGTCCTCGCGATGGAATGAGAAAGAAACGAAATTTTCCCAAACCTTATAGCCTCTAAAAGATAAGTACAAATATTTCCGTACCTATCCTCCAGACTCTACTAAGCTTGCTCATGACTCGTAAGACCTAGGCAACCTAGTGCTCTAATACCAACTTGTCACGACCCAAAAACCCCAGCCACATGGTCATGATGACGCCTAATATCCACTTTCTAAGCAAGTTAACATTAGTACTCAATTAATAATTTTTAAACAATTGAAAGCAATTTGATAAGAATTAGAGCTATAAAATTCCAAGGTAAATATAATAATTCCAACAAAGATAAGCCGAAACCCAGAATTTGGTGTCACAAGTACATGAGCATACTAAAAGTGAAACAACCAATGCCTAAGGGAATTACAACTGTTCGAATTAGAATAAACAGTAAAACGAGATAGGGAAGGGGTCTTCAGGGACTGCGACCGCCATGCAAGTCTATCTCAAGTCTCAAAATACCGATATGATCCAGGCCGTAACTCTACTAAACGTTGCGGGACCAACTTCAGAATCTGCACAAGAAGTGCAGAAGTGTAGCAAGAGTACAACCGACCCAATGTACTCTGTATGTGTCGAGTCTAACCTCGACGAGGTAATGGCGAGGCTATGACAAGACACCTACTAAATACCTGTGCAGATATATACATAAGGCAACAAAATTAACAAGCAAAGCAATTAAAGTAATAACAGGGGAGAACATGTAAGAAAAGGGATTGATCAGAACTATAAGTGCAAATCAAGGATAAGCCTTTTTCCAAAACAATCAATAATGCAGCCAAATAATTTGCAAATCTGGAAATCAAGTAAGGCAATTGGATCATCAATGGCACGACATCACCCTTCGTACTTTTAGTCTCATTCTCACTATGTAATAAGATAAATGCAATGGCACGGAATCACCCTTCATGCTTTTACTCTCATCCTCACCGTATGATAAAAATATGATAAATGAAATGGTACGGCATCACCCTTCATGCTTTTACGCTTTTCCTCACATTATATAATAGATGAAAATAAAGCAATCAAGTGCGCCGCATCACCCTTCGTGCTTTAATCCTCACATTCACTCATTCAATCATATCAATATGCGAATATGGCACGACAACACCCTTCATGATTTTCACTCTTCCTCACCAACCAACAACAATAATCCAAAGTATCAAGCAAGGTGGGAAACAAATTTCAACTTCAAATGTGGTGTTATGATAAACAATTCAATTTCCGATCTAACAACAACTTCAAGTTAATCAATATCACGAAAGCGAACAATCAAGAATAACAATATAACTAAAGCATAGAAGTCAAGGTAAAAGAAGCAACGTGGTACAATAAATCAATTTCCACCCGCATTCTTTAACCCATTACGACGCATATATACTCATCACCTTGCATATACGATGCACCCACATGTAATTGATATAGCAAATAGACCAACAAGTCCTAATTATCTCAAATCAAAGTTAAACACGATACTTACCTCACTTTGCAATCAAACCATTCAATCCACCACGGCCTTACCTTTTGAACAAACCTCCAGACCAACCAAATCTAGCCAATTGTCGATCAAATAATTCAAAATAAGTTTTAGAAACTACCCACGAATGAAAAAGGTTCAATTTTGATCATTTTGAAAAAGTCAACAAAAGTCAACACTGGGCTCGCTTGGTCGAAATCTGAGATTCGGACCAAAACTCAATTACCCATTCACCCCGAGCCCGGTTATGTGATTTGTTTCAAAATTCGACTTTAATTTGAGGTCTAAATCTCAATTTTACAAAATCTCTAATTTCTGCCATGCAATTCAAAGATTTGATATTGAAACTCATAAAATGTAACGGGAATTGATAGAAAATGAATTAGAGTTACACACCAATAAATTTGGGAAGAAAATATTCTTCATAAATTGCCTCTAGAGTGTTTGGGATTGAGAAATGGTGTAAAATTAACTAAGTCTCATTTTACCCAGCTGCAGTGCGACACACAGATCACAATTTTGATTAGTGCATTAGACCACCCAATGTCGCAAATGTGACAAAATCCTCACAAATGCAATCTTCCCACTGACCGCAAATGCGAGCTAAGCTTCACATTTTTGAAGCTGCCTACCCACAACCCCTAGATGTAAAAGCAACTCAAAGGTCGCAAATGCGAACTCCCAGAGTCCGCAAATATGATCTAATGTTCGCAAATGCGAAATACCAACCCACCAACCCCTTATCACAAATGCGATAATTGAACCACAAAAGCGAGCTTGCAAATATAAGCCAGATCTCGCAAATGCGAGCTTGCAAATGCGAGATCTGCTGACCTGAGACACCAGCAGTTTTGCACCAACAATCCTTCAACTAACTAAACATATCTGATACACACTTGAGCCCCTCGGGATCCAAACTAAATATGCACACAACTATAATAATATTATACAAACTTGATCGCTACCTCAAATCATCAAAATAACATCAAATAACAAGAATCGATCTTCAAAACTCAAGAATTTTCATTTTAAACTCAATTTTCACAATTTCGCACATCATGCGTCAAAACGCGTTCGGGTCACTCCGGACCCCAACTAAACGTGCGTACAAGTCCAAAATATCATATGAACCTACCAGGATCATCAAAACGCCGATTCGAGGTCGTTTATAAAAAAAGGTTGATTGTGGTCAACTGTAGCCTTATTTTTAGTAAAACATTGTATTTCCTTCAAAATGTCACATAAAAGCTTTTCGAAAAGCGATACGGACCACACACACAAATCAAGAAATATAAAATGGAGCTAATAGAGGTCTCAAAATACAAATATAGAGGCTGGTACTCAAAACGATCTATCGAGTAATCACAAATACTTATTAATTCTAAAATCCGCGGTATGAATCAGTGCATTCGAAGCACAGATGGTAGAAAAAGGCTACTTATAAAGTTAACCGAGTGAACATAATAGAAAATAGTGGTTGTTCAATAACAACTTCAATTTTGAATTAAGTGGCAACACCAATTATGTCTTTAATTGGTATTAGTTGGGTTGCCTGGAGGTGTTTTCTTCTGATTTGAATGGTCTGGGGTCAGGCCTAATGTCACATCTAATGGGTAATAAGGCGGGTGGAAAGGCATAAGGCTGGGCCTAATGACGTTAATCGTTTCAGGCCGAACTAAACTCAAAATTGGGCGAGTCCAACCTTATTGGATTTAAAAGGATCTGGGCCTCTAGAACATGCCCATCAGATTTAAAACCTAACTCCTAAACAATAGAAAAAACAACTTTTTCTAATTAAATCAATCAAATACATGGCTGAAAAATCAACTATTGATTATACATTTCAACTAAAAAAAATAAGAATTACAAAATCTTGCTAATCTAAATCCAATTATGTGCCTCAAATGCATTATCCTTCACAAGACAGTTGTCCTTGATCCACATGGTCTTGCATTCTTTCAGACGAAGTCACAATTTATAGGAAATAGCCACTGGGCTATTTTTACAAACCAGGACTTTGTGTATACTAGTTCAAACGAACGGTATATTAATATTTGATAGTGAATCTTCAAAATTCCACATATGACATCAATTACATGCTAATGACACTTTCAATCTTAACAATCACAGATTATCCGTACAAGCCACATAATTGATAATCATTTTCATTGCTACTCTAAAACATGTTTTAGATATTCATTACATTAGATATTTCAACACCAACTCAAATTTGCAGTCAATATGAAAGAGCACTTATCAAAACATATAAGAGAACAAATTACTGCAGATTACATAGAACTATGACATCCAAATAGCAGGTACATTACTTGGGATTGAATTGAATAACTTGACAGCAGTAAAGTAATCTAAAATAACCAAATAAAGGCTGAAATCAGCTACAGGATGGATCTTAGCTACAGTTGAAGAAATAACAACAAAACAATGATGATTCCAGCCTAATTAATCCTTGAAAGACCTAGTAATATGGTGCAAACAACATAAATTGAAGTACCTACCATAATCCCTATCTATCCTATTTCTTTCTTTTTTGTTTTTGAAGCTATTAATATTTCAGATAATTTCTTCAACAGCCAGCAACTTTTAGCTGATAATCCATGCCTAAAATGCGGGAATGAATTCCTATTTATAAGCTATCTCTAGGGTTTCTTATTGCCTTCTATTCTTTTACTCCTTTTCTTTTCACTTTTTAATTCTTTTAGCCCTTAAACCCCGACCTCTTCCTCTTTTCTTTTGCTAGTTAGTCCTTATTCCTTGCTAAGCAGTCCCTATTCCCTCATTCCTGGAAGCTTCCTATAAGTTATTCTCAAGATTCCCTAAGTCTATTCCCAAATATACCCTCTTATACCCTTCTTTTTTACTTCCCTCAACCAAACTCCCTTATCCACTAAAGTGTACAAGCCCTAACTGAATTATAGGTTGGGCCTGCCTATGGCACATGAAAGGCTCCTAAGCCTAGCATATCATTCCATTTTCCCTAATCCCAGATCCTTAACAAATCATAACAGGAAATTATAACCTACCTGACATAATATGCATTAATTAATTAATTGATAACCGAGTAATCGTCAACTTAGATGAAACTAAAGAAAATCATATTATTAAAACACAATTCAAATCAACAGCGATGAACAATAGCAGCCACTAATCAATAATTTTCAAACATTTCAATCAAACTCAAACAATGATGGTACCTCGAATCACATCGTAGCTGAACCTAAACGAATTTGGACAATCCAAACAAAGAACAAAGCAGAAAAGAAAAAGGGATTACCTATTATAGCCGTCGTCTTTAAGAAAAATGGGAAAACCTCTGGGTTGCAATCAACATCATGACATGAGCATTGGCTCAAACATGGAAGCGCAGCGAGTACTACATGTAACGAGGTTGACCACTACATGACCAAGGACATTAGGGAATTTGGAATTCTAGTCGGTCAAAGACGAGTTGGCCGACGAAAATCATCAGAGAAAAGGCACGAAACAAATAAAAATGGATGGATCTAGAAGAGACCTATCGATTAACGTGAGTTTTATACTCAGACAACCATTGCTTTGATTAATTTCAAAAAGGGGAAAGAACGGTTAGGTTTTTGTCCTATAGTGGTTGATTTGAGGTTTTATAACGACCCGGACAGTCATTTTGAGTATTTTAGCCCCAATCCCCTAGATTATGCTTCCTTTATGCTATATTGTAGTTATATAACTTGTCGAGGTGGTTGGTTTTTATTTCAGGTGAGTTTCAGAGTGAAATGGGACACATAGTCCCTAAGTTGGAAGGCTAAGTCGTAGGAGTTGACCTTAGTTTGACTTATATGAACATGACTCTGTAATAGAGTTTTGATGGTTTAGATAGCTCCGAAGGGTAATTTTGGTCTTAGGAGCATGTCCGAATGTAGATTTGGAGGTCCGTAGGTCATTTCGGGGTGAATTGGCGAAAGTTGGGAAATGGAAGATTTTGGAAAGTTTGAACGGAAGTTGACTTTAATAATATCGGGGTCAGATCCCAATTCGAAAAGTTAGAATAGGCCCATAATGTTATTTATGACTTGTGTGATAAATTTGGTATCAATCAGAGTTGTTTTGGTATGAATCGATGTTGGTTTCGGAATTTGAAAGTTCATAGTTCATAGGCTTGAATATTGGTTGTGATTCATATAATTTATGTTGTTTGATATGATTTTTGGCCTCGAGTATGTCGTTAGGTGTTTTGGATCTAGTTGGTATATTCGAACGGGGTCCCGGGGGCCTCGGTGTGTTTCGGATCGAATCCGGAATAATTTGGACTTGTTGAATTTTGCTAAAGAATTGCAACTTCTGGTGTCTTCGCACCTGCGGAGGGAATGGTCGCAGGTGCAAGCTCGCAAAAAAGAGTTGGGGATTGCAGGTGCGGAGCTGGCCTAGCCAAGTTGGGATCACAGATGCAGGGTGTTGACCGCATCTGCGAGTTCGCAGGTACGGAGAAGTGGTCGCAGATGGGGAAGAGGGTTGCTTGGTCGATCATCGCTAATGCGGAGAATCCTCAGAAGGAGCACACTCGCAGGTGTGAAGCTTTGTCCATAGAAGTAGAATTTGCCTGAGTAAGTGAAATACGCACCTGCTATGGAAGTTCCGCAGGTGCGGTGCCGCAGAAGTGGCAGTTGGGTCGCAAGTGCGACTTAACTGGGAAGAAAAGAAAAAATTCGAGGGTTTTTGATTCATAATTCATTTTCAACTTAGGAAGCTCGGTGGGAAACAAATGTTCGAGGGTTCATCAAGGAAAGTTTTGAGGTAAGGAACTCTAACTCATTTTTGATTTATCTACATGAATATATTGATGAATTCATCATTTAATTAGTGCTTTGGAGTTGGAAATTGAGAAAAATTGGTAGAAACTCTTTAGGCTAAATTTTTGAGTTTTGAAAGGCGAATTGAAGTAGGATTTGAGTAATTCTTGTATGATTAGACTCGATATCGAATGCGTGTTCGGATTTTGTAATTTTGGTCTGATTCTGTGACGCGGACCCAAGTCTACTTTTTGGGTTCATTTTTCAATTATTTGCAAACATCGTAATTTCATTGTTTGAATTAGTTTCATATAGTTATATTTATAGTATGAAATTACTTTTCCTAGATTCGAGCCGTTCAGAGATGGAAAGTCGATGGAAAGGCCTTCTAGTTGATTGACTGTCACGCCCCAAAACCGAGGAACGCGACCGGTGCTCAACCGAGTGAACCCGACCGAGCAAGCCCGTTAGATTTCCTTCTACCCAAACTCATCCACGAATGAAGATAATACATATTTTCATTAATTAGACAAAAACGTGATCATGTCTACAATACCAATTCATTACCAATAGTTTCCATCATTTTTCTTAAAGTCTCAAGTAGGACAAGTCAGATGCAACTTTCTTCATCCTAGCAGGAAGAGCATAATATCTGGCCTGGCCTCCCCATCTAGGGCAACCTCTACCTGCCTGACCTCCACCTCTAGCTGGCTGTGCAGGTGGAGTTGAAACTGGTGTAGTAACTATGGCCTGAGGACCCAGTAGAACACGCGGAACCTGAGTAGTCTGTGGAGATGCACCCCTCCTGAGTCTAAGGCAATCTCTCACCATACGACGAGTGTCACCATAATCAAAACAAGCTCTTAGAGGACGTGGCTATTGTGGCTGGCTCGGGCCTGATCGGCTAGACTGACCACTGAAAGCACCTCATTCAGGAGGCGTAATAGACAATGGCAGTGCATAATGGGGAAATTGGGCCTAGGAGTGGCCGAAATACCGCTGGAAGTTGGGAGGGCTGAATGAACAAGGCGACTCACATAGCCCCTACCATGAAAAGATGCAACTGGGGCACGGGGGCCACTGTTTGTGCCAAAATATCGAGGCCTCTTGGCCTCCCTCTCCTGTCTCTCTCGGTCCTACATACCCTCTAATCACCTAGTGATATCCACTACCTGCTGGTATGGAATGTCCATCTTCAACTCTCGGGCCATGTTGAATCTGATACCAGGGTTGAGCCCCTCGATGAACTTGCTCTCTGACAGTAGCAACCAAGAGTGGTGCATGTCTGGACAAATCACTGAACCGAACTGCATACTCCAATTCGATCATAGAACCCTGGCGCAACTGCTCAAACTCTGCGTTCCATGAATCTCTGAGACTCTGGGGAACAAACTCCCTCAAGAACATATATGAGAACTGAGCCCGAGTGAGTGAAGCTGCCTCGGCCGGATTACCCAACTCATACGCTCGCCACCACTGATAAGTCGCTCCCTTAAGCTGGAACATAGTGAAATCAACCCCACTAGACTCCAAAATACCCATAGTACGAAGGATACAGTGGCACTCTTCAAGAAAACCCTGGGCATCCGCTGAAGCCAAACTGCTAAAAGTAGGAGGGTGGCACTTCTTGTACCTCTCGAGCCTGAGCTGCTCCCTCTCAAAAGCTGCTGCCCTAACCTCGGGCTGAACTGGGGAGACCGACTGCACTGGAATGACCTCTAGGACCTGGTCAACGTGAATCCGCTGCTCTGGAATACAGGCAACGGGAGTCTGTGCTCCTCTCCCGGCCTGAGATGTGGCAGGATCAAGTGGGTTCAACCCTGCCTGAGCCAGAGTGCCAAACATGCGCAGAAACTGGGCGAGGGTCTCCTGAAGTGTTGGGGCAATAACATGCATCTCAGGTGCCTGCTCTTCAGCTGGAGCTACTGGTGGATCCTCTATAGAAGCTCGTGTAGGTGCTCTGGCTGAACCACTTGGACGTCCTCGGCCTCTACCCCGGCCTGGACCTCTACCCCGGCCTCGACCTCTACCCTGTCCCCGGCCTCTCTTGGCTCTAGTCGGGGGCGCGGGTGTCTGGTCATCCGATCTGGCAGTGCGTGTCCTCACCATCAGTGAGATAATAGAAAGACAGAATTTTAGAATGATGAAGACAACAATTTCGCACGATAAGAAATCAAAGAAGAGAAGCTTTTTTCCTAACAATTCCATAGCCTCCTGAAGATAAGTACAGACGTCTCCGTACCAATCCGCGAGACTCTACTAAACCTGCTTGTGACTCATAACACCTATGAACCTAGAGCTCTGATACCAACTTGTCACGGCCACAATTATCCTCCGTAGGACGTCGTGACAGCACCTAGTCTCTAAGACTAGGTAAGCCTAACAACATGCAGAATAATTGAAATAACAATAGATATAAGTCTCAAACTCAACAGCTGTAAGAAAATAATGTTACAACTCAGCTTAATACAAATCCCAAGACCCGGCGTAGTACAAAGTCACAAGCTCTAAGTATGAATACTGGATAATCCTATACATCATGTCTATATATATGAAGGATAATGAAATAAGAGATCTAGAAAAAAGAGGACTCTGAGGCCTGCGGACGCCGGCAGGTATACCTTGAAGTCTCCGCAGCAGAATCCCAACTAATGCCCGGGCTGGAAAGAAGTGCCTGGATCTGCACAAAATGATGTGCAGAAGAGTAGCATGAGTACACTACAATGGTACCTAGTAAGTGCCAAGCCTAACTCGTTAGAGTAGTGACGAGGTCAGGGCCCTACTAGAAATAATAAAACACTGAACAAATGTAGGCAGTATAATAAAGACAGTAATGAAATTGAAACAATGAACAATATAACAAGATTAGCCAGGTAAAATTTGCAAAAGAAAATAATGTTTTGTGGTGCCGAATTGGGCTTACGTGTTTGAGGATTTTATAAATTCTTCGCGGCGAGCTTGCTCGCCACGGCTCGGACTTTTTGGGTTGAATAATGCACCGAAAAGTAAAAGACAATGTTTGGCAATGAAATGAGTTTCCGCTGTCCATTATACGACCACAGAATCACTCTGCGGACCGCATAATAGCCGCAAAGTGAGGCAGTTAATTGGGCCAGTTGAAGCAATTATGCGGTCGACTATGCGACCACATAACTATTATGCGGTGCACTATGCGACCGCAGAACAGTTATGCGGACCGCACAATGACCGCATACATAGACAAATTTTTGGTCGTTTTGGACGCCAATTATGCGACCGATATGCGTTCCGCATAACCATTATGCGGTCGCATATGCGACCATAGAACCTGTTCCGGAGCTTCATTTTTGGATTTTTAAAACCCGACCCTACTTCGTTAAATACACATTTGGGGTCATTTTTGAGCTATAATATGATATTTTAGAGTGAGAGAGAGTACCCTAGAGTGAGAAGGTGTTCCTCAATAATTGATTCTTAAATTCTTGCTCAAGTTTTGGAAGATTAAGAAGGGAAACTCACTAGGTCTTCATCCTAGAGGTAAGATTCTACACCCTAACACCTAATTTCGAAATTATTTGAAAATGGGTAATTAGCAAGATAATTGTTGGGCATAAGAGTTGTTTATTTTACATGCATGTGATATCAAGGGGTGTAGGAAGATTGTTAAACTAGACATGGTAAAGATTGGGTTATGGGATGATGGAATTCTCCGTAAAAGGACCTTGGTATTTGTTTCTTATTATTTTGTATATTATATTGCACAGGTTATTAGACTAGTGAGTGTCTTGACTGTACGTAGTCTCTACTCCACTGAGGTTAGTCTTGATACTTATTGGGTACCGACCGTAATGTACTCATACTACACTTATGCACATTTTTGTGCAGAGCCAGGTATTGGAGATATCGGACTTGAGCAGAGCGCAGCGGGATCGTATGGATTCAAGGTAGAGCTGCTTAGGTGTCGCAATCCCTTAGAGTCTTTTTATTTCATTGTACTGTTAATTTGTAATCAAACAATATTGTATATTCAGTTCTCGTGATCATTCCATGTATTCAGTTAGAGTTCGTGACTCAGTACTACCAGTCTTAGGAGGTTGTATATTGTAATTATTTTCGCTGTTAGTTTCAAAAACAAATAATAGCTTCAAAATGTAATTGAAATCGGCTTACCTAGTCCTAGAAACTAGATGCCATCACGACGCTTGTGGTAGGACTTTGGGTGTCGTGACAAGTTGGTATCAGAGTTCTAGGTTCATAGGTTCTACGAGTCACGAACGAGTCTAGTAGAATCTTGCGGATCGGTATGAAGACGTCTGTACTTATCTTCGAGAGGCTACAGAACTGTTAGGAAATTTCCATTTATTTTTGATTCCTGTCATGCAAAATTTGTTGAATTTGGAATTTGAACTTTTGTATCTCCATTCTCTCATAGATGGTGAGGACACGTGCTACTAGGTTAGCTGAGCAGGCATCCGTACATACTACTAGGGCTGCAAGAGGTCGGGGCCGAGCTAGAGGTCGAGGAAGGGCACGTGCTGCGACTAGAGAACCTGTCAGAACAACAGTTGAGGAGCCACTAGTAGCTCCAGTTAAGGGACAGGTACCAGAAGCACCTGTTGTTACCTCCGGACTTCAGGAGACCTTAGCACAGTTTCTGAGTATGTTTGGTACATTAACTCAAGCGGGATTGATCTATGTTGCACCAAATATTTTGCATATTGGGGGAGTAGCTCAGACTCCTACCACAACTCCAGAGCAGCAGGTTCACATTGGTGAGGTTCCGGGTGTAGTACCGGTACAACCTGTTATTCCGGTTCGGCCTGAGGTCAGGCCCGAGGCATCAGAAGAAGAACAAAAGAGACTAGAAAGGTTTAAGAAATATGATCCACCAACTTTCAGTGGCACAGCTACAGAGGATGCCCAAGGATTTCTGGAAATTTGTCACCGTATTCTCCGTACCATGGGTATTGTGGAAGTGAGCGGATTTTCCTTTACTACATTTCAACTGTCAGGCGCAGCGTATCGGTTGTGAAAAAGCTACGAAGAAGGTAGACCAGCCGATGCAACACCACCAACTTGGACTCAATTTTCGGAAATATTCTTGAAAGAGTTTGTTCCCCAGACTCTCCGAGATGCGTGGCGCACGGAGTTTGAACGGTTGTGTCAGGGCACTATGACTGTGTCAGAATATGCAATCAGGTTCAGTGAGTTAGCCCGTCATGCACCTATCTTAGTTCCTACAATCAGAGAACGGGTCCGCAGATTCATTGAGGGGCTCGATTATGATATTAAAATATGCATGGATAGAGAGTTGCAAACTGATGCTCCATTTCAACAAGAAGTGGAGATTTCAAGGAAGATTGAGGGTGTTTTAGGCGAGGAAAGGGAGTCTAAGGAGGCCAAAAGGTCTCGAAGATCTGGAGGATTCAGTGGATTTTACTCTTCAGCTAGAACCCATTATAGCGGAGGCTCGAGCAGTCAGTCATCTCAGTCCGCACATCAGATTACTCAGGGTGCTCCAGTTTATAGTGCACCACCGATACGAGATTCTTATAGTGGTTATTCTAGTTATCCGGCATAGACTCAGTACGAGCAGTTGCGACCTCAGAGGGGTTGTTATGAGGGTGGTGATACTAGGCATATCATGAGAGATTGTCCCAGACTAGGGAGGGGTGGATTTCATCAGAACACTCCAGCTACAAGCTTCATTCCAGTTGATACTTCACGTGCACAGTCAGCTAGAGGTGGAGAACAGGCAGGTAATGGGCGCCTAAGAGGTGGAGGCCCGACCCGTTGATATAATCACTATGATTTGGCTGGGGCCAATATACCAGATGGTGTCGTTAAAGGTACGATCCTAATTTTTATTACAAAGGATAATTTCCCTTAATTTGATTCGGTTCTGAATATTGAGGTGAGTCCTCCTATTATGCTCCACTTATGGGTGATCTTCGTAAATTTGTGACCCACTTATATGTTTATCCCTGTTGGGAGATTTAAAGACGTGAACTCGTGTATGTCATTTTATTTTTGTACACCGGTGAGGGATATAAGTCCAAAAGTAATTTTTATTATTCATTACTGTTGGTTTAATATTTTTCGGAATCATTGATTCCAATTTTTTTGAATTATATGCCTTACCGGTATGAGGGTTCATTATGTGTTGTGAAAACTGTTTATGAAATTTATTGAAAAGAAAAAAGAAAGGAAATTGAAATTTCAGTTGGCACAATTTGCAAAATACTTGTGATTCGGAGTTGAGAACGAGATCCTCATATTTTTATATGGTGTGAAATATTTAAACCGGGCTGCAAGCCGCAATGGAAGTTATATAAGGACGAGGTCCTTGTGGTGAAATGTTTATGAGTTTAAAATTTTTCCTGGTGAAATTTAATTTGTGCAATAATATTAATAGGGAGTCATGCATGTTAGGCTTATTTGATAATGCTTGTATATTTTCTGTTCATATTCAGCCATCTTCGTGCTGTAAATATTGAGTTTTAGCCTATGAGGTGAGTGCCCAAGTGGCGTTAAATGTGACTCATTAATCCGAGTAAGTAATCATGAGGTATTCATGCCTCACGTTCTGTTGTCAGTGTTGTGAAAATTCGAAACGAGGTGATGGTTAATATGAGATTAATTGATGATGCTGGAATTAATTATGAACAGCTTTTAAGATCAGAGATGTGGTGATGAGCATACATATGATGTGCTTCATGTCCTGATATCATTATGATAATGCAATGCTGAGATTAATGTTATTGATATATACCTTGTGGTATTTTGTAGGGTTGCGGATGTGTTGTAGGAGTTATTTTGATGTTACTCTAGCAGGTGGTTAGGCCCAATTACAGGGGAGACTCTGCCAAAATTCCTGAAAAATTTGTGAGTTAGTAAAAATTTGGGGGATTGAGACGTGCAAAAGAAGAGACAAATTATGTTATGTGTTTGAGGGCGAATGATCCTAAGCGAGGAAGAATGAAACACCCCAAAATTTTTTTGAAGTACTTCAACACTATCAAGAAAGTTAATGTGTGCATAGGCACGAGTTGCTATAGCCAGTTGAGACTAATACCGTGCGTCGAAGTAAAAATCAGGAATTTTGGAAATGATTGGAGAGTTAGGGATTTTTGCTCTAAAGCTTATAAGAATGGAGAAAAGAAATAATCTCAATCGAGATGGTGCTGTCGGACCCGTGTTAAATTGCAGGAAAGTAGAATCGCCCACAAGTATGTGTGCAAGAATATACTCAGTAATTTAAAGTCCTCTAAAAGATTCTTAGCACGTTCGAGGATGAATGTTTGTTTAAGAGGTGGAGAATGTAACGACCCGACTTGTCGTTTCAAGAATTTAAGTCTCGTGCGGAGGCATAAGGCCTGGAGCAGTTTTGTATTACGTGTATTGACTTGCGTGCATGGTTGAATTCAGTTACCGGATGATTCAAAGTGATTTGGGACACTTGGTCCCTAAAAAGGAAGCTTAAGTCTTAGAATTTTGACCGTAGTCGGAGCCATGAGAAGACGACACCGGAATGGAGTTATGTCAGTTCCGTTTGCTCCGTATGATGATTTTGGACTTAGGAGCGTGTCTGGAAAATTATTTGGAGGTCCGTAGTGGAATTAAGCTTGAAATGACGAAAATCAAAATTTTGTAAAGTTTGACCGGGGGTTGACTTTTTGATATTGGGGTCAGAATCTGATTCCGGAAGTGGGAGTAGGTCTGTAATGTCAAATGTGACTTGTGTGCAAAATTTCAGGTCAATCGGACGTGAGTTGATAGGTTTTGGCCTCGATGGTAGAAGTTGAAGTTTCAAAGTTCATTAATTTTGAATTAGGGTGCGATTCATGATTTCGATGTTGTTTGATGTGATTTGAGGCTTCGAGCAGCTCCGTGTTATGTTGTGGGACAGGTTGGTATGATTGGACGGGGTCCCAAGAGGCTCGGTTGTGTTTCGGGGTGGTTTCGGACCAAATTGGAGCTGTTTGGACTGCTGTTGCTGAAGTCTGGTTTCCTTCTTCGCGAACGCGGAGGGAGTCCCGCATTCGTGAAGAGGAATTTGTGTGGCTGATGGTTTTGCCTTCGCGAACGCGAAGAAGGATCAGGGCAAGCCTTCGCGAACGCGGCCAAGGCAACGCGAACGCGAAGAAGAAAGAGCTGGACAGCTGGTCATCGTGAACGCGACGAGGAGGTCGCGAATGCGAAGAGGAAATAATGGGGCAGGAGCAGTAGGCCTTCGCGAACGCGACTCTGGTCACGCGAATGCGAACAAGGATTTCAGGAAGCTGGGTTTTGGCCTTCACGAACGCGAAGCAATAGCCGCGAACGCGAAGAGGGTGTATCTCGGCAGAATTAAAAGTCCCAAAAACGAGGGTTTGAGTTCATAACTCAAAATCAAATTGGGAGCTCAGTAGAAAGCGATTTTTGGAGAGATTGTGGGTGTTTGGGGTAAGTGATTGGTATCCAGTTTTGATTAATTTTCATGATTATGTCTTTGAATCCATCATTTAATTTGGATTTAAATGGAGAAAAATCAAGATTTTTGTAAAATCTTCCAAAAATGAAAATTTAAGATTTGGAGGTCGAGTTGTTATTGGAATTCGATAAAATTGGTATGGTTGAACTCGTATCAGACTGGGTGTTTGGAGTTCATGAAAATTATGTCGGGTTCCGAGGAGCGGGTCCCGCATTGACTTTTGTTGATAATTTAGAATAAATTTTTAAGTCGACGTATTATTATCCGAAATTGTTTCCGATAAATTTTAATGAAGTTATACAATTAATTTGAATAGATTTGAGCGGTCTGGAGGTCAATTCAAGCAAGAAGGCAATTTTGGAATATCGGCATAACTTCAAAGAGGTAAGTGTCTTGCTTAACCTCTAGTGGGGGAATTACCCCTTAGGCATCGAGTCTTATGTGCCATTTGTGAAATGTGAAAAGCCGTGTACGCAAGGTGACGAGTACGTACTCGGATTATATGTGTAAATTTTTATTGAGTTAAAGTTTTGAGCATATTGTGTGGTAAATTGGGTAATTGTTGATATATATTTAATCATCTATTTGTTGTGCCTAAATCCTTGTTGTTGTTGAATCTGTTGTTATATGACAATTTGATGTGATTGTTACTTGATTATTTATGTAATTCCGTGAATTTGTTGGTTTGATAATTATTGGAATTGAATTTCATTATGGATTTTCCTCTGCAAAAAATTAATTAAATGAGCTTAAGAAGAAATATTTATATAATTAGTAAAAATTTGAATTAATGAAGACTTTGCTTTATGTTGAGTAATTTCTATCTCTATTGGTTATTTTTGGGTGTTGTACATATTGTGTGGAGCTTTTGACTATTTATTGTGAAATTAATTGATTTTGTTATATCCTTGGAATTTGTTGTCACCATTGAGCAAACTGTAATGTGAATTGATTTTGTTATGTTGCCGTAATAATTTTCCGTGTAAATTATTGTGTTGTGTGAATTATTATTTTGAGGAGATAAGTTTGGCATTTCACCGTTGATATTATGTGGGTATAAGGGTTGTGTTGTTGGAATATTGTCTGGGCGGAGCGATAAGGGTGGCAATAAGAGCGATAAGGGTGGCTATTGATATTGTCTGGGCGAAGCGATAAGGGTGGCTATAGGAGCGATAAGGGTGGCTATTGTCAGGGATGATATGTGATGATGTGGGGTTGTGGACTTGTGGTGTTGATGATTTTCATGTGATGTTGTGATTTATTTGTGATTATTTTTATACCTTGTGCAATTTGTCGTGTTGTTGGTAAATTGATAACAATCTGATTTATATTGAAATTGAGAGCCTGTGGCTATGGCCATGCGGATTATAAAACAAAATGTGGGTACTAGGTGCCGTGAGTAAATAATGAGAATATTTGGCACGTGAATTATCCGTGCAATTGAGATATGAAATGTGGGTACAAGGTGCTGTGATGAAATGATAGTGATCTTTGGCACGTGAGTTGTCCGTGCAGTTGTTACATGAAATGATGGCACGAGGTACCGAGGAAATATGATGATTTAATTATGGGCACGAGGTGCCGTGGAAACATGAAAAATGGGCTGAGACCCGTGTTTACAAAAAATATGAAAATGGGCTGAGACCCGTATTTTTACGATTTTGAAATGAGGTGTCACATGGTGACTTTTAATGAAAAGAATTATATTCAAAATATTTATTTGGAAGGATTTTTATTCAAAAATAATTATATGAAAGAATTGTATTTGAAAGATATTTATTTGAGGAAATTATATTTAAAGATATTTATTGAAAGAATTTTATAATCGAAAGATGTTTATTTGAGGAAATTATAATTGAAAAAGAGTTTTATTCGTAAGAATTATGTGCGAAAGATATTTAATTGAAGAACTTGATTTAACTGGGTGTAAATGTATTTATCAATTGTTGAGCGATATTAATGGAGATTTTATTTTCTTACTGTGCACATCACTGGTTGTTTTATGTTGCCCTTATTGTTATTTGTTTCCTATTATTTTGTATATTATATTGCACAGTTTATTAGACTAGTGAGTGTCTTGACTGTACGTAGTCTCTACTCCACTGAGGTTAGTCTTGATACTTACTGGGTACCGACCGTGGTGTACTCATACTACACTTATGCACATTTTTATGCAGAGCCAGGTATTGGAGATATCGGACTTGAGTAGAGCGCAGCGGGATCGTAAGGATTCAAGGTAGAGCTGCTTAGTCGTCGCAGTCCCTTGGAGTCTTTTTATTTTATTTTACTGTTAATTTGTAATCAAACAATATTGTATATTCGGTCCTCGTGATCATTCCATGTATTCAGTTAGAGTTCGTGACTCAGTACTACCAGTCTTGGGAGGTTGTATATTGTAATTATTTCCGATGTTAGTTTCAAAAACAAAATAATAGCTTCAAAATATAATTTAAATCGGCTTACCTAGTGTTAGAGACTAGGTGCCATCATGATGCCTGTGGTGGAATTTTGGGTCGTGACATTGTTGGTGAGCCGCCACAATGGTCGATTTCCGGTGACGGATGGTGAGAGAGTGAAAGAGATGAGAAAGTGAGAGGTCTATAGGGTTTGGGGGGGAGGGGGGAGCTTGTTCAGACAGTTATATGAGGGGTGAGAGCTGAGGCGGATCGAGGATTTCAAGAGGATGGATGCACTGTTTTGAAGAGGTGGATTTAGTATTTACACTTGACGGGTTAACTTTAGTCTCTTACCATGAACCCACTACACTTTTGAAATTATAGGTTCAAAATTATATTCTTTTTAAAATTTTAGTAAGTTTCACATATATATCTATACTCTGTGCCGAAAATAAGACCGTTTGGAGTGGGATTTGAACTGCCAATGTCACTTGTAGAGGTGCACCCAATAATAGTTTCATCATAGGAGTCCGTGAGCATGGGTGCACACACATATATTTAAATAATTTTGAAAAAATATGACACTGTTAGATCTGAGGTGATCAACGGTGGAGATGAAATAACGTCAAACAACGTTGTTTGGACATCAACGAGGCTGGATCGGATTTATGGATTGGGTTTGGGCTGGGGTGGATTTCATGAACTAGGCTGCTGAGGTGTTTGGCCCATTTTGAATATAGCAGCCCTAATTTCCTTTTCTATCTTCCTTCACTTTAATTTTCAGCTTTAACCATTTTTATTCTTAATTCAAACTAATTTTCACCATTAACCTAAACACCTATTTTAGTTTAGCAATTAACTAATTAATTAATTAACAATGTGAACTAAAATGCAAAAATGGCTATTGTATTTTTGGGATTTTCGTTTGACAATGCATTTGATATGTAATTAAATCCTAAAAAATATAATTAAAACCTAAAATGCTATTAAATAAATATTTGAACATTTTTATGGATTTTCTATAATTTTAAAATATTAAATATGCACAAAAATGCAAATAAATGCAAACAAATAAATAAAGAAAAATTCTTAGAAATTCTATAAAAATAAAAAATAACTAGAAAACTATATTTTTTTGTGGATTTTGTAGGAGTATTTTCAAAGGGCGAAAATTACGTGCTCACACCTACACTACACTATCTCAAAGGGACACCTTTTTGGTCTACTGTCTTCTCACCAAGCACAAGGTGAAACTGTCCTCCTGGGTAATCAATTTCATGATTGAATGTGCTGAAGATCCTTCGAGTCTACCTTACGAGATGGTCATCACTCACCTCCTCGAGGCCTTCAATATCCCTCTCTCAAACTATCCTTATGTATGTATTTCCAAGTGTTATAACAATAGGGTGTTTGTTAGCATGGGATATTTGCTGTGGATGGTACTTGGATAAAGGAGCAGGAAATTGAAGCCAGAGTGATTCCCTCCAGTTCCAAGGTAAAGGTTAATACTTCTTAGGCTGTTGTCAACAATCCAGAGTTGCTTGCAAAGATAATTGCACTTGATGACAAGCTGACTACTATTAAAGACCTATTCCTGGCCACCCAGACCTTAGTTGGAGATATCCACGCAGTTGCAAAAGAAACAGGATCTAACATGTCCTAGCTAAGAGTCATGGTTCTGAAAACCGCAGAAAAGGCAGTGAAAGATTTCGAGGAAGTTCATGATCGTGTTGATGGAATCTTAGTCACAATGAACGCAAGATTTGATCACCTCAAAGAAGCTATCTGCAACACTCTTACCTATTTCCTTCATCGATGATCTGTGTTAGTTGCTTAGACAATTTCTTTTGATTTCTCTGGATATTGTTTTTGCTTTCATATTATTTTTTGGATACTCTATGGATGACTGTAATTAATCTTAATATCTGCTAATCTTATCTGCTAGTAGTTAAACTTGTGTAGCCTTCTTTTTGATTGATGCGAAAGGGGGAGAATAGAGTACCACTAACTTGCAGGTAAGGTTCAGTCGACCGACTGAACAAAAGTCAACTACTAGGTAATTGAATGAGGGGGAATCGACTCAATGTACCTGACAACAAGTTGAGAGGGAGCCGACTAAAGCCACGAAAATATCTAACAGCAAGAGGAGTCTATAACTAGGGAAATGAAATGAAGTAAGTTTTTTTGGTCATCATCAAAAAGGGGGAGATAACGATGGAAAAATTAGAAATTTAAAGGTTTTTGGAAAGTTTGACCGGGAGTGAACTTTTCGATATCGGGATCGGATTCCGATTTCAGAAGTTGGAGTAGGTCAGTAATGTCGAATGTTACTTGTGTGCAAAATTTAAGGTCAATCGGACATGATTTGATTGGTTTCAGCATCGAATGTAGAAGTTTGAAGTTCTAAAGTTCATTAAGCTCAAATTGGGGTGTGATTCATGATTTAGATGTTGTTTTGTGTTAGTTGAGGTCGCGATCGAGTTCATATGATATTTTTAGACTTGTGTGGATGTCTAGTGTGGAGCCCTGAGGGCTCGGGTGAGTTTCGGACGTGTTCAAATGGTTGATAAGGCTTCAGTTGTCTGGTTTTTCATTGCTGGTGTCTCAGGTATCGCAAATGCGAGAATTGGTTTGCATTTGCGAGAAAGGCTTCGCAATTGCGAATAACCCTGATCTGGGCAGGACTCGCATTTATGATATTTCCAGTTGCATTTGCGAGCTTTTGGTCGCATTTGCGACCTTGACAGTGGGGAGCTTAGCTTCGCATTTGCGATGATTTTGTCGCATTTGCGAACCAGGTGTCGCAAATGCGACATCTGCGACCTGTGCAATAGCTTTTAATATGGGACTTAGCCTTATCTCCCTCATTTTCCACTTGGTCTTGGACGATTTAGAAAGCAGTTTTGAGAGGGGTTCCATCAACATCAAGAGGTAGGTGATCCCTATCGATTCTTTAGCTAAATACACGAATAGTAAGTAGATTTAACATGGAAAATGGTGGGATTTATGAGATTTTTGAGTAAAACCTACGATTTTCATAAAAATAGGATTTAAACATGAAATTAGTTATGGAATTTAGTGAAAATCATATATATGAGTTCATGTGGTTATGGGTAATAATTTTCTCCGAAAATATCCAAAATTCGGGCACGTGGGCCCGGGGGTGTATTTTAGGAATTCTTCAATTTGGGTTGAAAAATCACTTTAATAGTTAGGAAATGAACTCTTAAACATGTATTGACTATTTTAAATGTCATTTGATTAGTTTCGGGTCGTTTGGCACCGAGTTTAGGGTTTAAAGCACAATTGTGGACCGAAAAGTAAGCTTTGAGGCAAGATAAGTCTCGTGTCTAACTCTGTGAGGGGGAAACTACCCCTAGGTGATATATTTAATATGTAACTTGATGCGGGAGCTACGTACGTACGAGGTGATGAGAGTCCGTACGTAGCTAGATTCATGTTATTGTCCGGATAGACTTAGGTTCACACCATGCTATACTTGTACTATAGAGATTATCTTTACTCGTTTAATTATTTTATTTTGCATTATGAATTGAGACTAGATATGCGTAGAGTGATAGATTCGTTATTGTAGAGACTTTACGAGTTTCATGATTAGTCACGAAACAATTGTACTCCTCTTATGAAATTGCGTCCACGATATATATATTCGTGAGTGGGGTCAATGACCCATTAAAGCTTCTTATTCTAATGGGATCGGGCCATTCGCCTCGGCAAGATGTATGTACCACACTCTCATGTGAGCGGGTCGTTTGCCTCGACAGGTTAATAGATGCATCTATAGTTCGTGCCGTTCGACCGTCGTTAGTGCACAAATTATGATGGGATCGGGTCGTACGCCTCGACATTTCTATAAAATATCCTCATGAAATTGTGCGTAACATTTGGCAAGAAGCCAGTGTATTTGTGAGTTCTTCCTGATTTGATGTATAACGACACATTTTGGTGAGGTTCACTATATATTTATATATATGCTCCGGTTGAGGAGGAAATTTGCTAATTGAGAGCTTAAGCCTATTATAAAGAGGAGAATTGTACCACGTATTTATACTTGTTTATTTTATTTACTTACTCTGTCTCATATTTTTTTACCTCTTTACTGTACCTGATATTATTGGACCACTAGTGAGTTTCGATGTCGACCCTTCGTCACTACTCCTTCGGGGTTAGGCTAAATACTTACTGGGTACACGTTGATTTATGTACTCATACTACATTTACTGCATATTTTTGTGTAGGTACTTTATGTCTGGTGATCCTTTGGGCATGGAGGCGCGGATGATGCGGGGACTTACCGTGAGTTACATTTCATGTTACGATCCGTAGCCAGCAGAGTCGCCTTCAAAGTTATTTATATTCTCGTGTCCAATTTGTATTCTGGACAAATACTATATTTTATTTTACTTTCTAGTAAATGCTCATGCACTTGTGACACCAGATTTTGGGGATGATTATGGGTTGTTCCGTATTGTTGTTATGAAGATATTATCATTCACTCTGTAAAATTTTATCTCTTACTATTTAATTGAAGGAAATTTACGATTTGAAAAATACTAAAATGAGTAATTAAGTTAAACTTTTATTGTTGGCTTTCCTGACAGTGGTGTTAGGCACCATCATGACCTTTAATGGATTTTGGGTCGTGACAAAGAATCAAGGAGTAAATATGATGTGATTGCGAGCTTCATGGAAAACAATTATTCGATTCAGTTATTTACGGAAGGCATCAATCAATCAATATAGAAGATCTATAGAGAATATTCAATCATGCATCAAAGAGAATATTCAATCACAACGGCTTGCGAAGAAAAGGAAATCACTGAAGCAATAGTTCAGTAAAGGAAGTTCCATTCTATTCTTGGAAGCAAATCATCTTAATTGATACTGAGGATCAACTCCCGTGGGTTGCCCTCCAACTATGGAACTGTCACGCCGTGAAGAATGGAGCCCAATTCTTATATATACAATAGAAGAAGCAAAGGAAGAATATACTTTGATCGAACCAATATCAATCTCTTTGTTCTACTCCAAACAAACGTTGTAGTCTACTCTAGATTTATTGTGTAACTAGTGAGAGAAGAAAGAGAGAAAAATCACTTATGAGGCATTGTATCAAAAAGAGTGGAAAGAACAAATCTAGTGACGAAGTTGTTGGTGTATAACAACACCAACCAACCTGTACCAAGAAACTTCATACTTGAAAAAAAACACCCTTGTAACCCAAGGAGACTAGACGTAGGAGATCATTCTGAATCCGAATTAGTATAAAACATTCTGTGTCATTTACTTTCTGCAGTTTACTTTTCTGTATTTAGTTTACATCTCATATCAAAAATCTAGTCGACTAGAAAGCAATTTAATCGACTACCTCGTAAAAAAAAGAAAAATTACAATTCACCCCTCCCCTCTTGCACTCTCACAAATATGCTTATGAAACAGAAAATGATGGTACATATATTAATAAACCTCCAAAGTACACATATAAAATCAACTGTGCTTCACGACCCTGCTATTTAATTTTGCTAGTTCCCTTATTAATTAGAACCGTTAGCATAACACAATTGACAAAGTCATCATAAAAAAAATTCATGCAAACGCCAAAATGACTGACTTAACAAAAGCAGAATGAGGATTAATATAATTAATCGCGTACTTCGGCTTAGCAAGTGAAGCCAGTAGGAGGATTCCTTCCACAGTTGTTGAGAACAAGGCTAAGAGAGAGTGGCACATTCAGATTTATTCCCAGCACATTTGCCCTTATGGCTGTGCACAAGCAAACTGCCGCCTCTAAATCCGCCAGCCCCGCGATCAAGCTGCAGCACGGCAAAGTTGGAGGAGAACCCACTATTGCTCCTACCAATCCACCAACTAAATTTGCACATACCCCCAACTTCAGAGCATCTCTCGGGCACCTTCCTTGTCCACTGCCAGCTCCACCTCCGTTACCCGAACCACCTCCGTTGCCAGAGCCGCCACCATTGCCCGAGCCACCAGTGTTACCTCCATTGCCACCACCATTACCGGTGCTAGGAGGATTATAATGACAAGAGCCACAATCGGTTCCACTGACTAGTGCAAAGAAAAGGAGATTCAATGAGAGGAATAGGGTAACTGAGGCTCTTGTTTTGGAAGCCATGTTACAAGGAAGCTAAGGCAGAATGTACTTTTACAAAAACTGTAAACAGAAAGTTGCAAAGATGAGATGGTTGAATTGTCTGGTACTAATGTAGGGTATTTATATGCAATAGAGGAAGATCAATTTACGAACAACCCCACCTAAGCTTAGGGAGAGATATTAAACTAGTAATGCGTGCGGTGCATGGTGTTGAAAAAAAAGTTTGTCACTGTTACCAGCTCTTAGCTCTTAGATGATTTACTACTTTTGTAGTTTACAGCTCCTTTGCTACCTAGGTAACTAGGGAACCTTCTATTATAGTATCTAAATTAAGGGTTCGGCCCCGACCGACAACTACTAGGTTTCCTCATCTCTTCTAATTACTTTTCCGGTCTTCGGTCCGAGCTGTATGAGGCAAAAATTCGCCCCACATACAATTCAGAGGTCGAGCCCTACCCCAGCAGAAAGAGTGCGACTAACACAAAAAAAATATAGTTCACTCAATGATTGCCTTTAGGTTCCAAACTCCTTAAGGGAAAGGGCGTGAGTTAATAACTTTGCTTCAAATCTTATATTTATCTTAATAAATTTATTGAATACGTACAAATTATTTATTTAGAATCTAGTAATTTAATGGAACTAAAATCCTGAATGCATAAGCTTCAGCTCCCCCTCTGCAAGCTATATATTGTAACTCCTATAATTATTATGTTCATTTCTGATTTCTCTCTTCTTTATTAGTTACAATTTACTACGTCTGTTCAATATTCCTCTGTTCCCTTCTTTCTTTAAGTTTTACTTAAGTGTAGCTTCCGCAACCCATGTAAACCGTTCATACATTATTTTCTCGATGAAGACAAACATCTTATGCTACGAAAGTTCATGTTAAATAAATCAAACATTGCAACTTGATTACGAAAGTTCTCTCTAACGTTTTTGGTGTTTGAAAAAAACAATAATAATGAGACAAATTTTGGCGTTGATTTCATGTGGTTGAATAACAAATTATCAATCTTGTTACTGAGAGCGATTTCTGCCTCCATCACCATCTTCGACTCTCATGTGAAGTTGGGAATGTAAAGGCCATCATTAGATGGGAAACAACTTAACTATACACTTGATATTTATACTAAACCAACTAATGCAAAATATAATCTACCTTATCACCTTCCGGATAATTTAATATCCGTAGAATTTGTAATAACTATATAGCCTTGAACATTTACCTAATACATTTCATCAGTAGTAGCCAGTGCCGGAGCCACATTCAACCAAGAGTCAATCGATACCCCTTCGCCAGAAAATTATATTCCCTCCGTTTCAATTTATGTAAACCTATTTTCTTTTTAGTCCGTACCAAAAAGAATGACATCTTTCCCTATTTGGAAATAATTTACCTTTATACAATGATTTATAGCCACACAAAATATATGTGCCTCATTTTACACCACAAGTTCAAAAGTCTTCTCTCTTTTCTTAAACTCTGTGCCCAGTCAAATGGGTTCACATAAATTGAAACGGAGGAAGTACTATATTACTAGATAAAGTTTTTTTATTATATACTCCCTCCGTTTCAATTTATGTGAACACATTTGACTGGGCACGGAGTTTAAGAAAAGAGAGAAGACTTTTGAACTTGTGGTGTAAGATGAGGCATATTTATTTTGTGTGGCTATAAATCATTGCATAAAGGAAAATTATTTCCAAATATGGAAAGTGGTCATTCTTTTTGGCACGGACTAAAAAGGAAATAGGTTCACATAAATTAAAACGGATGGAGTATATATTTATTATATGTTGACTTCTCTTGACTTTTTGATGTATCTAATTTTTTATATTATGACACCCCTTGATAAAAATTTTGGCTCCGTCACTCATATCACATGTGCACGGAACATATATAATTGGAGGGTCATAATTATCAAATAGAGGTCTCAGCAGTAATTCATCTATATAAATCACTTGTACATCTTCTAACTTTAAATAATCTCCATGTAACGATCCGACAGGTCATTTTGCCTTCTAGATTCCTGTTCCCCTAATTAAGACTCCACGTATGTGCTTTTACTATTTTATGACTTGCGGGCATGATTAGTTCGGATTTGGAAGGGTTCGGGTAGAAATCAGAACACTTAGTTACTTAATATTAGCTTAAAATAGTTAAGTTTGATTTGAGTCAACGTTTTGAGAAAACGATCTCGGAACCGGGATTTGACGGTCCCAAAAGGTTTGTATGATGATTTTGGACTTGGGTGTATATTCGGATGACTGGGAGCATTTCATCGCTTAATATTTAAAGTTGGCGCATTAAAGATTTTTCAAGTTCTTTAAGTTTGGTTTGGAGTAGATTTTGGTATTATCAAGGTCCGTTTGGGATTCCGAGCCTGTGAATAGTCCTGTATGGTTATTTATGACTTGTATGCCAAATTTGGTATCATTCCGAGTTAATTTGATAGGAAGCGGACGCGCGGAAGTGTTTCTAGAAGTTCTTGAGTTTCATAATTTAATTCATAGATTTTGGCATCCGATTCATGATTTTAGATGTTATTTCGGTATTTTGATCGCGCGAGAGAGTTCGTATAGTATTTTTAGACTTGTGTGGATGTTTGGTGTGACCCCCGGGGGCTCGGGTCAGTTTCAAGCGCGGTTCAGAGTGTTTTGAAGAACTTCAGTTCTGTTGGTTTTTTACTAGTTCTTCAGGTCTCACAAATGCGAGATATTGTTCGCATTTGCGAGAATGGCTGCACATTTGCAAGGTTGGGTGGAACTGATGGACTCGCATTTGCGATGTATTTTATCGCATTTGCGAAGTCACCTAGGCGTAGCATTTTTTGAATTTGCGAGTTTTCTTTCGCTTTTGCGAGATGCCATGCTTCGCATTTGCAAGCCTTGTGTCGCAATTACAACTGAGGCAGAGTTTGTCACGCTTCGCATTTGCGACGCCTTTGTCGCATTTGTGAACCAGATGTCGCAAATGCGACATCTGCGACTGGTGCGTGAGCTTTTTATTACGGGACTTAGCTTCATTTCCCTCATTTCCCACTTGATCTTAGGCAATTTTGAGAGCATTTTGTGGGGGAATTTCATCAACATCAAGAGGTAAGTGATCCCTAGCTAAATACGCAAATCATGGATAGATTTAACATGTAAAACTTGTGAAGTTAAAGGGGATTTGTGGAAAACCCTAGGGTTTTGTTAAAAATAAGATTTGACCACGTAATTGGTTATGTAATTAAGTAAAAATTATATATTTGAGTTCATGGGGCTATGGGTAATATTTAGCTTAAAAAATTTCCGGAATTCGGGCACGTGTGTCCGGAGATGAATTTTAAGAATCTTCCAATTCGGTTTGGGTAATTTCTCTAATAGCTAAATTATGAACTTGTGAGTGTATATTGATTAATTTATATAATATTTGACTAGTTTCGGGTTATTTGGCACCAAGTTGAGGCTTTAGAGCGGATTTGTGGACCGAAAATGAGTTTGAAAACGAGGTAAGTCTCTTACCTAACCTTGTAAGAGGGAATTCATCCCCTTAGGTTTTTCTTGTTGTGTATTACTTGTGTGGGGAACTACGTATGCACTAGGTGACGAGAGCCTATACGTAGCTATATTCCATGATATGTCCGGGCAGTCTTAGATCTACTTCATGCTTTAATGGTATTATTGTGTTCATTGTGCATATTAATTGTCTTGAATAGAGCTGAGACTAGGGATTTTAAAGTTTCAAAATTTTAATTTAGATTTCTTAAATTTGGGAAGAATTGGAGAAATACATAATAACTTTGAGAAACCCATGTCCTCTCGCGTTGCAAGTACTTCCGCGAGCGAGGTAAACTTCTCTACTCTCATGGGAGTGGGTCGTTCGCCTCGACAGTATAATAGATGCATCTATGGTTCGTGTCGTTCGACTCTTGGTAGTGCACACAATATTTTGGATCGGGTTGTACGACCTCGGCATAAATTATGCGTGATAAAAATCGGAGCCTGATTTCACTTGTTATTATTTTACGGCTTGAGAGGTTATAATTTATTTAATGGCCTGAAATTGTTGGAGTTAGAATGTGTCAAGTGGAGAGTTTTAAATTGACTATTTGTTAAAGAACTATTTATTCATTGCTGGTTATTCTGTTGTTATTATTATTCTTGTACTCCAAGCTTGTTTAGAATCTCTGTATTTTGTTATTGGCTCGTAGTAAGTATCGATGTTTCCCCCTTGTCACTACTTCTTCAACGTTAGACTGATACTTACTGGGTACATGTTGTTTATGTACTCACTCTACACTTCTGCACTAATCCTGCAGGATCTGAGGCAGGTTCAAGCGCGCATCCCCCGTTATCCTGAAGCATAGTGGTGAGCTTCTCTCTGAGCCTGTTCTGCAGCACATGCAGTCTCTCTTTTGTATTTACTTTCTGTCTATCCTATTTCGGACAATAGCTTAGGTATTTTGTATATTCTTCTAGTTGCTCACACACTTGTGACATCAGGTCATGGGAACTTGCTAGTAGACACTTTATGGCTTTGAGTATTTATTTCATCATATTTGCTCTTTTATCAGTTTACAATTTACTTTATTAAATTTTCCACTTTTTATTTACTTAATAAATAAAGGTCAACTACTTTGAAATTATTAAAAGGAATAAATACATGGTTAGTTCACCGTTGGCTTGCCTAGCGACGAAGTTAGGTACCATCACGGCCTATAGGAGAAATTTGATTGTGACAACATGGTATAAGAGCACTAGGTTCATATAGGTCTCACTAGTCATGAGCAGGCCTTATAGAGTCTTGCGGATCAGTGCGGAGACGTCCGTACATATCTTTGAGAGGAAATAGGGTGTAAGGAAACTACCCTTCCTTGATTTCCTATCGTGCAGTTGATGTTGTGCTAAGTATCCTTCTCTTATTCTCTCACAGATGGTGAGAACGCGCGCGACAGATGTACCCCACCGTGAAGGAGCTGCTCCCCCTATTGCTAGAGGCCGAGGCAGAGGCCGAGGGAAGGCTCCAGCTCGTGGTAGAGGACGAGGACGTCCTAGAGTTTCCCCAGTTGTACCACCTGTGGATATACTGGGGGATCCTATCATTGTGGAGCAGGGCGAGGTGCCTGCAGCGGAGCCAACCCCAGTGGATTCCATGTTCGCACCAAGATTCCGGGAGGTCATGGGCCGTATGCTACGGTTCATGAATTCTATGACGCATGCTGGTTTATTTCCAGCAGACCTAGCCACATCTCAGGTAGGAGGGGGAGAATAGACCCCTACCGCTCAGGCTCAAGGGCATGCAGTTGCCGTATATCAGACCCTGGGCGCACTACCCGTGGGCGGAGCTCAGCCAGTTGCTGCAGCTATACCTAAGCCCAGACCAGCTATGGCCAGCGAGCCGCAAAAGCTATTAGATAGATGGACCTGGGTAAATCCTTCTATCTTTGGAGGTGAGCGACATGAGGACCCCTAGAACATTATTGATCGTTGCAGGGATAGACTGCACAACATGAGGACATTGAAGTCCCACGGGGTGGACTTTACCACTTTTGAGTTGGAGGGCAAGGCCCGTAGATGGTGGTAGTCCTATCTTCTTGGTAGGCCAGCAGGTTCTCCTCCCTTGACTTGGGACCAGTTCACACGTCTCTTTCTGGATATACATATTCCACCCTCTCAGAGGGAAGAGTTGCGATTTCAGTTCGAGCAGCTCCAGCAGGGTCAGATGTCAGTGACCGACTATGAGGCAAGATTCTCTGAGTTGTCTCGCCGTGCACTTAAGATACTCCCCACCGATGCAGAGAGAGTGTGGAGGTTTGTTGCGGGTTTGCACTCTGGCATCTAGGTCACTATGGCCCAAGAGGTTGGGATGGGGACATTTTACGAGCTGGTTGTAGAGATAACTCGGAGGATCGAGGGTGTTCGTCAGTGGAGCTGAGAGTAGACGCCGAGGGACAAGCGGTTTCGATATTCTGGAGGGTTTAGTGGTGCTTTGTCTGGGTCAGAGTTCAATTTGTGAGGGGTCAGTCTAGCAGGCCCATATATCCATCACCGCCACCTTCCCGGGGTGCTCCAGTGCAGCCCTATTTCAGCGCCATTCCAGAGAGATCCTACCGCCCGCCAGCTACTCATGGTTCCTCCGGTGGGTATTCAGGCCATCAGGGTCAGACGTCAGGTCAGAAGTCCACCGAGGGGTTGTTTCATATACGGTGATCTTGGCCTCATAAAGAGGTTTTGTAACTTCGGGGCAAGGCAGTACAACAGGGTCATCAGCCTATGATTATCGCACCAACTTCCGCACCAACCGTCAGCCCGCCTAGAGGCGGATGACAGGTGGGTAGGGGCCATCCTAGAGGTGGAGGCTAGTCAGGTGGTGCTCCAGCTAGGTTCTATACTTTTCCAGCCATACCAGATATAGTAGCCTCAGATGCGATGCCGTAATCACAAGTATTATTTCTTTCTGTGATAATGCTTCGGTACTATTTGATCTAGGGTCTACATATTCATATGTTTCATCTCTGTTTGCTCATTTTTTGGGTGTTCCTCGCGAGTCCTTGGGTACTTCTGTATATGTGTCCACGCTAGTGGGCGGTTCTGTTATTTTGGATTGATCTACTGGTTGTGTATCGTGACTTTCTGTGGTTATGAGACTAGGGCGGATATTTTGTTGCTTGATATGACCAACTTTGAGGTCATCTTGGTCATGGACTGGTTATCTCCATATCACGCCATCCTTGATTGCCATGCCAAGACTATTAACTTGGTGATGCTAGATTTTCCTAAATTAGAGTGGAAGGGTTTGTTTGTGAGTGCATCTAATCGGATTATCTCTTTCCTGAAGGCTCGACACATGGACAAGAAGAGTTATTTGACTTATCTAGCTTATGTTCGGGATACGACTGCAGAGACTCCGATGATTGATTCAATGTAAGTATTTCGGGAGTTCTCCGATGTGTTTCCTTTTAATCTTCCAGGCATGCCACCAGATCGTGATATCTATTTCTGTATTAATTTGGCTCCAGATACCCATCCTATCTCTATTCCACCGTACCGCATGGCTCCGAAAGAGTTGAAGGAGTTGAATAATAGTTTGAGGAGTTGTTAGCAAAGGGGTTCATCGGACCGAATGTGTCGCCTTGGGGTGCACCAGCATTGCTCGTGAAGAAGAAAGACGGGACTATATGGATATGCATTGATTAGCTCCAGTTGAACAAAGTTACCATTAAGAACAAGTACCCATTGTCGCTTATTGATTATTTATTTGACCAGTTGCAGGGTGCAAGGGTGTTCTCTAAGATCGACTTGAGATCGGGGTATCATCAATTGAAGATTCGTGATTCGGATGTTCCGAAGACGGCTTTCCAGACTAGATATGGCTACTATGAGTTTCTAGTGATGTCATTCGGCTTGACTAACTCCCCAGCGGCGTTTATGGATTTGATGAACCGGGTATTCATGCCATATATTGACTCGTTTGTCATTGTCTTCATTGATGACATATTGATTTACTCATGTAGCATAGAGGAGCGCGAGCAGCATTTGAGAGTGGTGCTTCAGACCTTGCGGGAACAAAAGCTATATGCTAAGTTCTCCAAGTGTGAGTTCTGGTTAGGTTCTGTGGCATTCTTGGAGCATGTTGTATCAGGCGAGGGTATTAAGGTAGATCCTATGAAGATCGAAGCAGTTCAGATTTGGCCTCGTCCTACCACATCGACCGAGATCAGGAGCTTCCTGAGGTTAGCATGTTATTATCGCCAGTTTGTGGAGGGCTTCTCATCTATTGCAATACCTTTGACTAGATTGACCTAGAAGGGTGCTCTGTTCCGATGGTCCGATGATTGTGAGGCAAGATTCCCGAAGCTCAATACCACATTGACTTTAGCACCGGTGTTAGTGTTACCTTCCGGTTCGGGGATGTACACTATGTATTGCGATGCTTCACACGTTGGCATAGGTTGCGTATTGATACAGGAGAGGCGAGTTATTGCATATGTTTCACGTCAGCTGAAGCCCTACGAGAAGAATTACCCCATACACGATTTGGAGCTGGACGCGATAGTTTATGCTCTCAAGATCTGGAGGCATTATCTTTAAGGGGTGTCATATAAGGTTTACACCGATCATCGCAGCTTGCAGCATTTGTTCGAGCAGAGGGATCTCAACTTGAGGCAGCACAGGTGGCTTGAGTTACTAAAGGACTATGATATTACCATCCTTTATCATCCGGGCAAGGAGAATATGGTTGCGGATGCCTTGAGCATAAAGGCTGAGAGTATGGGTAGTTTGGCTTTCATTTCAGCAGAGGGGAGGCCATTAGCTTTGGACATTCAGTCCTTGGCTAATAGACTTGTGAGGTTGGTCGATATTTTAGAGGCTAGCCGAGTTATTGCATGCGTCGTTGCTCAGTCTTCACTATTCGAGCAAATTAAGGCTCGTTAGTACGGCGATCCGCACTTGTTGGTTCTTAGGGAGACGGTACTATAGGGTGGTGCCAAAGAGGTCACTATCAGTGAGGATGGTGTTCTGCGGCTCCAAGGTCGCCTATGTGTTCCTAATGTTGATGGCTTGAGGGAGAAGATTCTAGAGGAGGCACACAGTTCTCGATATTCTATTCATCCAGGGGCTACGAAGATGTATCGCGACCTGGGGCAGCATTATTGGTGGCGGCGGATGAAGAAGGATATAGTTGAGTATGTAGTATTGTGCCTAAATTGCTAGCAGGTTAAGTATGAGCATCAGAGGCTAGGTGGCCGGAGCGCATTACTATGGACTTCGTAGTTGGGTTGCCGCGGACCTTGAGGAAGTTTGATGCAGTTTGGGTCATTGTCAACAGGTTGACCAAGTCGGCACACTTTATTCCGGCTGTGACTACGTATTCTTTAGAGAGATTGACCCAAATTTATATCCAGGAGATTGTTCGGTTGCGTGGTGTGCTTGTTTCTATCATATCAGATAGAGACCCTCAGTTTACTTCGCATTTCTAGAGGGAAGTACAGAGTGAGTTGGGGACTCGGGTAGAGCCCAGCACAGCCTTTCATCCGCAGACCGACGGACAGTCGGAGTGGACGGTTCAGATCTTGGAAGATATGCTCAGAGCATGTGTGATTGACTTCGGAGGGCAGTGGGATCGATTCTTGACTTTGACCAAGTTTGCTTATAATAACAATTATCAGTCCAGCATCGAGATAGATCCATTTGAGGCTTTGTACAGTCGGCGACGTCGTTCACCCATTGGTTAGTTTGAGCCCGACGAGGCTAGTTTATATGGTACTAATTTAGTGAAGGATGCCTTGGAGAAAGTGAAGTTGATTTAGGAGCGACATCGCACAGCACAGTCCAGACAGAAGAGTTACACGGATCAGAAGGCGCATGATTTATCATTTATGGTGGGCGAGAAGGTTCTCTTGAAAGTCTCGCCGATAAAGGGAATCATGAGGTTCGGGAAGAAGGGCAAGTTAAGCCCAAGGTTTATAGGCCCATTTGAGGTGTTGAGACGATTTGGAGAGGTTACTTATGAGCTTGCTTTACCTCCCAGTCTATCGGGAGTTCATCCGATTTTCCACGTGTCTATGCTCCGAAAGTATCATGCCGACATGTCGCATTTGTTAGACTACAACACGGTTCAGCTAGATGAGGGCCTGGGTTATGAGGAGGAGCCAGTTGCCATTGTTGGAAGGCAGGTTCGCCAGTTGAGGTACAAGAAGATTTATGCAGTAAAGGTTCAGTGGAGGGTTCAACTAGTCGAGGAGGCGACTTGGGAGACCGAGAAAAACATGCGGAGCAGATACCCACACCTATTCGGCAATCCAAATATGATCCTAGACAACGTTTGTTTAAGAGGTGGAGAATGTAATGACCCGACCAGTCGTTTCTCCTTCAATATCCCTGTTCCCTTAATTAAAACTCCCCGTATGTGCTTTTACTGTTTTATGACTTGCGGGGATGATTAGTTCAGATTTGGAAGGATTCAGGTTGAAATCGAAACACTTACTTACTTAATATTGGCTTAAAATGGTTAAGTTTAACTTGAGTCAACAGTTTGAGCAAACGACCTCAGAACCGGGATTTGATGGTCCCAAAAGGTTTCTATGATGATTTTGGATTTGGGCGTATGTTCGGATCGGGTTTCAGATGACCGGAAGCGTTTCGCCGCTTAATATTGAAAGTTGGCGTATTAAAGGTTTTTCAAGTTCTTTAAGTTTGGGTTAGAGTAGAATTTGATGTTATCGAGGTTTGTTTGGGATTCCGATCCTGAAAATAGTTCCGTATACTGATTTATGACTTGTATGCAAAATTTAGCATCATTCCCCGTTGATTTGATAGGAATCGAACACCGGAAGTGTTTCTAGAAGTTCTTGAGTTTCATGATTAAATTCATGGATTTTGGCATCCGATTCATGATTTTCGATGTTATTTCGGTATTTTGATCGCGAGAGCAAGTTCGTACGGTATTTTTAGACTTGTGTGGATATTTGGTGTGGAGCCCCGGGGGCTCAGGTGAGTATTGAGCGCGGTTTGGAGTCTTTTGAAGAACTTCAATTCTGCTAGTTTTTGTTTGGTTTGTTAGGTCTCGCAAATACGAGATATTGTTCGCATTTGCAAGAATGGCTACACATTTGAGAGGTTAGGGTGGAACTGATGGGTTCGCATTTGCGAAGGATTTTATCGCATTTGCGAAGTCACCTGGGCGTAGCATTTTTCGCATTTGCGAGTTTTCTTCTTCTTTTGCGAGATGCCATGCTTCGCATTTGCGAGCCTTGTGTCGCATTTGCGAACCAGATGTCGCAAATGTGACATTTGCGACTGGTGCAAGGGCTTTTTATTACGGGACTTAGCTTCATTTCCCACTTGGTCTTAGGCGATTTCGAGAGCATTTTGTGGGGAAATTTCATCAACATCAAGAGGTAAGTGATCCCTAGCTAAATATGCAAATCATGGGTAGATTTAACATGAAAAACTTGTGAAATTAAAGGGGATTTGTGGAAAAACCTAGGGTTTTGGTAAAAATGAGATTTGACCACGAAATTGGTTATGGAATTAAGTAAAAATTATATATTTGAGTTCGTGGGGCTATGGGTAATATTTATCTTTAAATATTTCCGGAATTTGGGCACGTGTGCCCGGGGATGAATTTTAAGAATCTTTCAATTCGGGTCGGGTAATTTCTTTAATAGCTAAATTTGACTAGTTTCGGGTTGTTTGGCACCAAGTTGAGGCTTTAGAGCGGATTTGTGGACCGAAAGTGAGCTTGAGAACGAGGTAAGTTTCTTACCTAACCTTGTAAGAGGGAATTCATCTCCTTAGGGTTTTCTTGTTGTATATTACTTGTGTGGGAAGCTACGTACACACTAGGTGACAAGAGCCCGTGCGTAGCTATATTCCATGATATGTCCGGATAGTCTTAGATCACATCATGCTTTAATGGTACTATTGATTTTATTGTGCATATTAATTGTCTTGAATAGAGTTGAGACTATGGATTTTAAAGTTTCAAATTTTTAATTTAGATTTCTTAATTTTGGGAAGAACTAGAGAAATACATAATAACTTTGAGAAACCCATATCCTCTCGCGTCGCAAGTACTTCCGCGAGCGAGGTAAACTTCTCTACTCTCATGGGAGCGGGCCGTTTGCCTCGGCAATATAATAGATACATCTATGTTTCGTGTCGTTCGACCCTCAGCAGTGCATACGATATTTTGGATCGGGCCGTACGACCTCGACATAAATTGTGCGTGATAAAACTCGGAGCCTGATTTCAATTGATATTATTTTACGGCTTGAGAGGTTATAATTTACTTAATGGCCTTAAATTGTTGGAGTTAGCATGTGTCAAGTGGAGACTTTTAAATTGACTATTAGTTAAAGAACCATTTATTCATCGCTGGTTATTGTGTTGTTATTATTATTCTTGTACTCCATGCCTATTTAGAATCTCTGTATTTTGTTATTGGCCCGTAGTAAGTGTCGATGTTGCCCCCTCGTCACTACTTCTGCGAGGTTAGACTGGATATTTACTGGGTACATGTTGTTTATGTACTCACGCTACACTTCTCCACTAATCATGAAGGATCTGATGCAGGTGTATTTGGTGTCCATTCAAGCACGCACCCCCGTTATCCTGAGGCATAGTGGTGAGCTGCTCTCTGAGTCCGTTCTGCAGTACCCGCAGTTTCTCTTTTGTATTTACTTTCCGTCTATCCTATTTCAGACAGTAGCTTAAGTATTTTGTATATTCTATTAGTTGCTCATATATTTGTAATACCGGGTCTTTGGAACATGCTAGTAGACACTTTATGGCTTTGAGTGTTTATTTCATCATATTTGCTCTTTTATTAGTTTACGCTTTACTTTATTATATTTTTCACTTTTCATTTATTTAATAAATAAAAATTAACTATTTTGAAATTATTAAAAGAAATAAATAAATGGCTAGTTCACCGTTGACTTGCTTAGCGATGAAGTTGGACATCATCACGGCCTATAGGAAAAATTGGGTCGTGACACTCCACCTTCAAGTCTCCACCGAATAGAAATTTCACATGCATAAACTCTAACTTTAGAATATCTTAAACTTAAAATCTTCAAGCAAAAAGAGAAAAAGATTTGGGTTAGACAATAGTGTTGTCAATATCTTAATTTTGATATGACTACTAAACAAATACTCCACATGACCTGCAGGAGTACTGGCCTCAATTATATTCATGCAACAACCACATTTCTGATTATATCGGAGGCATCTAACTTCATTTCTCTGTTTCTAATTTGTCTTATTATATCTGTTTAAGGGTAAACTTTTTAACACCCATGCTCTGATTATTGAGAATTCTGTACTCTAATTGTTCAAAGGCGTGGGAAGTTTTTAAAAAATAACACTGGTTCAAACATTCTGTAGAGATGCCTTGGATAACGGGAATTTCTAGTACTGGTGAAGTGGTGGAGGCTAGAAAGTAAGCAACTAATTAGGGTACTAAATAATCTATGTTAAATATTCCTTTAACATTTTCAACACCTCACAAGCCATGCATTACCATAATTGGGAGTCCTCCAACTTTGCCATAACAACAAACGTGCTGGGCATAAAGCTAGTATGTATTTCATTTGTCTCATATTTTATGTGAAACATTTTTTATTTTAAATTGCTTTAAAAGGAATAACATCTTTTTCTATATCGAATGGGAGATGGAAAATATCATACATGTTAACAATAGTCTTTCCTTTCCTTTTATACTAGTATTAGTACCCGCGCGAATGCGCGTACACTAACCATGTCAAATATTTGAGTTATTTGGATTATATGTAAATAATCTTTCATTTAAACCTCTCGATAAATATAGATAATCATTGGATATTAATTAAGAAACACTACGTAAAAAAGATTAACTATTTCTCAAATCTCCTAGTTATAATTCTATTTTTTTAGTACCATTCTCACCGGTGTCATTGGATCCTATAAATAGTCAGGAAGCAAAATAATAACTCATATTTATGGCAAAATAATCAAAGGTTGAGACTATGAAGGACCCTTTGGATACGACTTGAATCTTTCACTATTACTTGAACTCTTATTTTTAAAATTTCAGTTTCTAAAACTTTATTTTTCAATAATAATTATTTTTATAATAATGGAAGTGAAAATATTATCCTTAATTCAAAACTCATTTTAGTCGGCTATCTAAACATTTAAATAATTATTTAGCTAGTGAATTTCCTCCCCCCCCCCCCCCCCCC